>JAFEMH010003406.1:0-267796 GCA_022495995.1 Adenophora triphylla var. japonica
ACCCATGATTGACAAAGAAAAGAAAAAAGATAAACAATGAGGGAAGATGAAAAGTGGAGAAATGTTACTCTGAAAGATGAACGGCGCCGTAACTGTAATGAAAGAGAAGCTTGGAGAAGCTATTTATCCATAGCTTATTAAAAAAAAAAAGAAAAGGATTCTTTTTTCAAAAAAAGTTATTTTTCCAAACGCTTCTCCCCAACCGTCCATTTCAATGCCACGTCTTCCAAAAACGTCCCATCAAACAGAGCTTACGCTTGACCATTAATACAAAAGAGAAAAACATTTTTGCCTCTTCCGCTTGCCAACATAGTCAAATGCTTTTGGGGACAAACTGTCAGGCATTTTTCAACATGGCAACATCTTCAATTGATCCCGCATATCGAGATGTCATTACACTGTAAGTATTGTTTTAATATTTACTTGTTCAAATATTTCCTAATATTCTTATTATTATTTTTCGCAATTAAGAGAGGGAATGCGGAATGAATCTTTCAAGCACGTTCAACAAAATTCTTCAAACGGCTAGGGCGACTTGGTCTCACGGTGGTTGAAGTGATAAACCAAAATGCCGAGATCAGAGGAACCATATTTGACTCTTTCATATTTACTTGTATTTAAGGGGAAATGGAGACGGAAAAACACACTAACGCTCATACGCACACACTCAATACACAAAGCCTTTGTAATCCTCTCCATCGCCTTCCAAAGTTGTATTCTTGATCATTATAGTGAAACTTTTAAGGTTCGAGACCTAACTCCTGTGGTTTTTTCCAAAGAGGTTATCATAAATTTCCAAGGTTTTCCTCATTAACAACAAGTGGTGTCATTATCTTCTTTGCCTGCTTTTGTTCCATATAATCGAATTCCACAGTTCCCTCCTTATTATTCAATCCACACACTAAACTTAGTTAAGATTCTACTTTATTGTTTTTTCTACCAAAACAGAAGTTAATCTTGTTGTAAGGGTTACATAGATGCTATCTTCCATACTGACAAAGTTATTTTAAAATCGCAATTAGGATTTGTGTTTATATTTATAAAAGGTGCGGTTTTGATTGGAAGAGTTCCAAGTAGAAAATCGTAACCGATTCTTAATACTTAAACTGAATTTTAGCAACATATGAAATTGGAATGCACAATAGCATCCATGGATATGATCATTAGAGCATTATTGGTTCAACTTTAAAAATAAAATAAAATAAAAAACCGTTAACGGGTACCCTTGCCACATTAGCGCCATTGCTTTACCTTTTATTTTAAATGAATAATGACTCAATTGTTATTCTCACAACAAAACCTTTCGGTACTCTTTATATCTTCTACTTTATATTTTATACTGTACAAAGTTCATTTAGTGCTTTGAAATGTTCCAAGTAAGTCAAACTAAAAACCTTCATGAAAAACAACGTGGTTACCAACATTTAAATTTTTGCAACCCTCTTTCCAACATTTACATTTTGTTGCAATGCAACATATATAACATATTTTATCAATTCTAACAACATATAACATTCATTAGCATCAATAATTTGATTGAAACTCAAAACCCACACACACATACAAACCCACATACTTATATACCCACAACACACACACACACACATAGAATAACAACATCACTTAAATTATGAAACTATAACAAAGAATCCATCATACTTCAACTCAATTTCATGGGTTTAATTTGATTTTCAAAATTTTAATTATTTTTATCAGTTACCCTACTGTATTTGCAAAATAAGAATAAAAGAATAAAATGCTACTGTACACATATCACACAAAACTCAGAAGGAACACGAAATAATATATACCACATAAGAAACTTTCTATCATAACAAAATTCAAACATGAACAATACATGTTATGGTGAAGACAATACAAACCAACGATTTCGAGACGATAAGAGCAGTCAATCTCTAATTGACAGAGGGATAAACTCAAAAAACCAAACCCTAACACTACACATATCACACACGTTCAGAAAGTACCTGCAGAAATTAGAATGAAGATCTACACACGCGAGTATGTAAGGAAGGAATCGGCGGCAACGGCGGCGAACGGCTGTGACTAATGAGAGAGAGAGAAAGTGAGAGAGAGAAGTCGAGTGAGAGAGAGAAAGCGATTGAGAGAGAGAAAGCGAGCTTACCGGCGACGGCGAATGGAAAGGCTCGGCGGCGCGGCGTTGTTCAGTTTAGGGTTCGTTCTTTGCGAATTATATTTGATACTGATGAAGGCGTAATTAAATGGGAAATTTTTCAATATATATAGTGCTCGGGGTCCGTCGGTATTACCGAAGGAATTTTATCAATTACCGACGGACTAAACGAAATTTAAAAAAAAAAAAATTTCCGGCAAATGAAAATTATTTTCCGTCGGTAAATGATTATTTTTCGTCGGTATTACCGACGGACGGCGTCCGTCGGTAAAATTCCGTCGGTAAATGCCCTATTTCTAGTAGTGCGTCAAACTAAATCATTAAAAATATATATAAAAAAAAATCAGGAATAAATATGGCACATATTGAATTTAATTGTAATTCATATGTTTAAGCACAACAATAAAATATTTTAATCAAATAAATTATGAGGGAATGCCTACTACATAATTTTGAATCTAACAAAATTTATTTATAACTGATAATACTCCAGCTAATAATTATTTACATAAAACGATTTCTAAATTGAAAAGAGATGAATTTTACAATACAATTCCATTACACCACCAAATAATGTGCAATACCAGCACAAATTTTATCTATAACTGATAATACTCCAGCTTTAATACATGAAAACAGAACTGTACAGATCGAAAATCAGATTGGAAAGTTTCCATTGGTAAGAGTCATTTCCTTAACATGACAAAAACTCAATGTCAGTGGCAAGAGTAAAGTTAGGAAACAGACCCAAACAATCCAGACCAAATATGGAGGAAGAAAAGATCCAACAACTGAAAAAAAGGCGAACAGCACACAAACTACTCCAAAAAGTTCTAACCTACTAGCCAATTTGTCAAGAATGGTGCCACGAAAGAGCATGCCATTCAATAAACAAACCAACCCTACACAAAGAGCTATGATGATGATCGAAAGAAGTGGAGAAAAAATGTCGTTGGCAAACAGAACAAGGAGGCCTGTTACTGGGATAGCATATCCCAGCACAACTTTTCCAAGTTCTTGCTCCCTTAGGTTCCTTATTATCTGATTGATCACTACTTGATATTTGCTCTGGTTTTCTTCTTGTATGGGGGCATTGATCGATACACCCTTTGGTACCGTAGAAATAGAGGGCTCTCCATGTGTGCTTGAAGATCTTACCAGGAATTCACTAGGTTCGTCTATAGGCATAGGGATGGACACGTGGCCCACAGCTGCCTTTTCTTTCCTAGGAGGTATGATTTGCGTCAGCGGTTTCTTGGCCATGCCTGATTGTTGAGAAATGAATATCACTGATGATGGCTCGTGAGTCTGGAAATTAGGTGAGGCAATAGGTGTGTTATAAGTTGAAGCATCTTCTGGTGCTTGATCTTGTTTAGTAAACAAAGATAGGAAAGCTGTTAGAAAAAGATAGATAGCCATTGCAAATAACGTCTCTTTAGCTAACTAGACTTAATTTCTTTTTGGAAGATTATAATCTGAGATCTAAATTTGGTTCGAATTATATAGTGAAACAAGGGTATTTCGGATATTTGTTCCAAACCATATCCATATACGGTCGCATATAAGTTTTTTCTGATTATATTTCTACTCTTGCTAGTTGCTCAAGATCACAATGAGTTGATTTCTAACTTTTAAAAACGAATAATGTTAATCCTAACCTTAAAGTCTGCCGACCATTTTCTAAATAAAAATTTTACTTAGTCGTATAATATAAAATTTCTAGTGTGCTACAAAAAAAGTTTAAGAATATTCTAAATCTTCATAAAAAAATAATCAGTATTTAAGAAAAAGTCATAGATTATCTCTTAATAATACGAGAGACGCCACTGACTAATTCTTAAGCTGAAATGTGATGCAAAATTTAACCAAACAAACGAATAAATAAATAAATACGTCACAGAATTACAGTCAGCACACCGTTAGGGTTACTCGAGAGACCTCTTAATTTTTAGTTTTTTAATTATTATAGTTTACAATTAGAGCATGCAGAAAGATATGTCAATTTTCACCACGTCTGACCCACGTAGCTTCTTATTTCTATATTATCTGTTCCCTTTTATTCAAACAGCCAAGGCAAGGAAAAGGTAAACTATCAATTTAAAAACAAATGGTTAACTTGTTCGGCAAGCTTCCAGTTAGGAACTTGGAAAGCGTTATTTTAAATATATAATCTAACTAATTATAATAATTAATCTGTGTAAATATGATGGGTTCTTTGAATCGAGAGAGTATATACTGGGTTTAATGTTAGATGCCAGAATTCGGAAAAGACCACCATCATCGTGGCGTGGCATAATATTTACCACTTTACAATATAAGTTTTTTTTTTTTTTTTTTTTTGACATGTGGGATCAATGAAATTTTATTCAAATTAAACAACATTGTCAGTAAGGGTGTTATTATTTTTTTTTAAAAAAAAAAAGGTCTCTAAAAACAATAATCTGGACCATTTAAATAAAGGGTTTGTCAATAAGGGAGTTAATGTAAAAAAGGGTCTCTAATAATATAAACTGGAAAAATTATATTGTGATTTCATTTGGGAAATACAAATACTCAAAAGAAATTTTCAGTGATTAAATATGGGCCGGCCAATGCTTCGACTACTACCCCGTCTGAATGAACTTGGCCCCAAATCTTGGGTTGTGGGCCAGAGGAAGTGAACCCTGCTAAGGAATTGGTTGGATATTTAAGATGAAAAATTACAATCTGGCGATGCACTTTGTCAATTTATTGGTTTCCAACAATAAAATTTCATGCTCTTCGAAAGCCTTGAAATTCGCACACAAAATGGCGTTAATATATCAGATCAATGATCTATCGTGAGTATTTTTGGTTTTAGTGTTTCAGGGTTGTTTGAGTGGCAAAATTTGTCATTTTTTATATTTCTCAAAAATTTTAATATAATTTTACGAATTGTTTTAATTTTTGGTAATGTTCTTTAGGGTTTTTAAAGACCAAGTACTCTTGTAAGCTGTTTTGGCCTTCGGTTTTGAGTCTTAAATAAAAATAATCTTTTGTAAGAACGACGTTTTCCTGCTTGAAGGCTTTAAATATAACACTGCTTGAAGGATGCAAAGAGAGTGTTCACTTATAATTTCCTCCTATATCTATGACATGTTTCCAGCGTCAAACTTTCATCTGAACTATACAAATTTCCTTGAAATGACCCACAAGCTAATAAATCATAATTTACAAAATTTAAAAATTATACTAAATATTGTTAAATCTGACAAACTCTCCTCCCCGGTTTACGATTTGTACCTAGAAAATGGAAAGGGACTCTGGACTTGACCAAACATCTCACTGACACGAGTTGACGAGGAACTTTGGCCAATCGTGCCTTGAAGAACATCACCTTACTGGCTGTCTTTTCAGGGTTCCAAATCAGGCAAATATACAAAACTTCTACCCCGAGCACACGCAATGGACTTTTTTAGACAATGCTGAATGGACAACCGTATTTCCCTGAAGCCCTGGCCGCTCGGTTGATAGCGAGTGTGGGTAGATTGGCTTGGCCTCGGTTTTCCCAGAACTTGGTAAAAACACATATGGGGATTCAAAGAGGATGCAAACCCTCTCCACAGTGACATATCCAAATTTAAAAATTATACTCCCTCCGCCCCTAAAAGATTGTCCTGTTGTACATTTTGCAATTATTAAGGAAGAGCTTCACTTTCTTGTACCTTAGTAGATTTGCACTAACATTCATGCCTAAGTTTAGAAATGGGGCATACTTTTTGAGACAAGTCAAAATGGGAAATGGACAATCTTTCAGGGACGGAGGGAGTACTAATGAATGAAGGAGTTTAACGCTGAAGTGATAATGACAATTCAGTCATTTCTAAGACGATGAGGATATTATTATAAGCTATAACAATCATACGTTATAACCGAAGTACTCACTACTAAGAACATAGTTATTGACACTGCAGTGGTTTGTTTTAAATAGCTTCTAATATAGTCCTTGTTTGAATTTAGGACAAAACCGGGACGGAATTGGGGTCTCATTAAGTGTAAGTGTGTGTCACAAAAATATTTTAGAGACAGCAATCACGGTCCCTTACATACATATAACATGTTAAAATAGGGATCATAGAAAATATTGTCCCAAAATAGAAACCATTAGATAAATGTTGTCCCGAAAATGTTTAAATATGGACTATTTGTTGGGATTGGAGTCCTAAACTACAAGGAAGAAAAGGGGCCGAAGTCGGAGGAGTCGGTGATGTTGGGACCGCGACCATCCCCACCACTCCACATTAGTATGATATTGTCCGCTTTGGGCCCAGCCCGCACGGATTTGCTATTGGGTTAACTCCCAAAAGGCCTCATACTAATGAAGTGGGTGGACACCTTTTTATACTAGACAACTCTTCTTTCAATTGCCGATGTGGGACTTGGGTTGATACCCCAACAATCCTCCCCTCAAACCAAGGACCACCTCTAGCGAATCTTGTACCGCCGCTATTCACCACTTGCGGGACACGCCGCCTAATTTATCACCAATATTAGGAAGACTTTCTACACAAGGCACACACAGTGCTCCATTTGCGAGGTCACACCACCAGAGGAAATCCCACATATCTTCCACACACGGTCCACTGCGTCGCGCCCATCCACTTACCACGGCTCTGATACCAGTTGTTGGGACCGCGACCATCCCCACCACTCCACATTAGTATGATATTGTCCGCTTTGAGCCCAGCCCGCACGGATTTGCTATTGGGTCAACTTCCAAAAGGCCTCATACTAATGAAGTGGGTGGACACCTTTTTATACTAGACAACTCTTCTTTCAATTGTCGATGTGGGACTTGGGTTGATACCCCAACAATCCGAAGACACCGCAGTTGAATGGTATTGCAGAAAGAATGAACAGGACACTAGTGGAAAGGGTCAGGCGTTTACTTTCTCATGCAGGGCTTCCAAGAACTTTTTGGGGTGAGGCTTTGAGTACAGTTGTTCATGTATTGAATAAGTCACCTTGTGTTCCGCTGAATTTTGAAGTACCAGAAAAGGTTTCTTGTTAGCCAATTTTTCCATTCCCTTTTCACTCATATGGCTAAGTCGCTTGTGCCAAAGCTCAACTGCAACCTCAGACTCTGCAATATTAACACTGTCTTTGCATACTTTTGCCTGCATGGAATATAAGGTAGAATGCTTCTTACCTTTTGCCACAATCATTGAACCTCTGGTAAGTTTCCATTGACCACTATCAAAAGTATTACAAAAACCATCATCATCGAGTCTACCTGCAGATAACAAATTCAGACGAAGATCCGGAACATGCCTCACATCCCTGAGAACTAGTTTCATGCCAACTTCCGTTTCAAGACAAACATTACCAATTCCAATAATTTTTGCCAAATTACCGTTTCCCATCTTAACAGACCCATACTCGCCGGCTGTGTAGGATGTAAAGAAATCTAAATGGGAGGTGGCATGAATAGAAGCACCACTGTCTATTACCCAACTTACCTCACTGCCTATGAAATTAATACTCTCATCATCATAGACAATAAGAAAATCTTCAGTGGCTGCAGCAACTCGATCTCCATCATTGTTATCATCTTTATTACCATCTCTGTCTCTAAGCTTCCTATTCTCCTTTTTCAACTGAAAGCAAAACCTCTTAATATGCCCTTTCTTACCACAGTAATCACACTCTTTATCTGCATATCTACCCCTTGACTTGCTTCTATTTTTAGACTGATCTCTGCTCCTGCCTCTGTTGTTGTTCCGACCTCGGTGTCTATTTCTTCCCCTGTCTTCAACAACTAAGGCATCTGCCTGTGAACTGGAACCCTGCGATTTCCTTCGCAACTCTTCATTTAGAACACTACCTTTAGCGATTTCCATAGAAATAATACCATCAGGTGCAGAGTTTGACAAAGAAGTTCTAAAAGTCTCCCATGAATCTGGTAACGTACCAAGAAGCCATAAACCTTTTATCTCTTCATCAAACTTAATACCCATCTCTGATAGCTGATTCATAACTCCCTGAAAAATGTTCAAGTGATCTGTCATCGCAGTCCCATCTCTGTACATCAAACCAATCAATTGTTTCATAAAAAACAATTTACTATTTCCAGTCTTCCGAGCATACAACTGTTCAAGCTTAGTCCATAAAGTACGGGCATGTGTATCTATACTGACATGATTCAACACATTATCATCTACCCACTGTCTGATATACCCACAAACTTGTCGATGCAACAAAGCCCAATCATCATCACTTTTACCCTCTGGTTTTTCTGAACAAAAAACAGGTTGGTGAAAACCCTTCACATAAAGAAGATCCTCCATCTTCGATTTCCACAACTGATAATTTGAACCATTCAAATTAATCATTCTACTAGCATTAGCCTCCATCGTTCAACACAAGTCAATAAACCACAAAACCTGGCTCTGATACCACTTTGATGAGAAAGTAACAATGCGGAATAAACTTTCTCTACTTGTGTTAACTTAGTAGGATCAGATAATACTAATATCGCAGAAATAATAATACCCAAGCAACGAATAAACAATAACCAAAAGCAATAACGACACCGAGAATTGTTAACGAGGAAAATCTTCTCAAATCGAGAAGTAAAAACCCCGGGACCAAGTCCAGAAAATCCACTACTACGTAAATAAAGGTTCGGTACAAGAGAGCACAACCCAAATAATGATCAAGAACAATAAACTTGATCTAAATCAAAACAGCAAAAACAGTCCAACAAAAACTCCACAATCTGCAGCAAATTCGAACCAGAAAATCACCTGTCTAGAGATCTCAGAAACTCGATCAAAGCTAGTAGGATCGAAGCTCTATCTCTTACGAAGAACCAGGCGAAAAAATCACCCCGATCGGACCACAAACGAAGCGGGAATCGTGAAAAGAAAACTGCTGCGCTGAAGGAATAGTGCACACGAAAATCTGTTTCACCTCTGTGTTCACGGCTGCTACTCTCACGTCTCAACCAAATAAAAAACAGTAATAAAACCCTAATATTACTAATCTAATGGGCTAAGTAAATGGGTAAAAATTTGGGCCAAAAATAAAATAAAAAATATAAAATAAGATGGGCTTTTTTTTTTAATCAACTAGGAGGGAAAAAACCCAACAGGTGAGATCGAAGAGGAGTTCAAAACGGAGCAGAGTTTTCTGGTGAGCTGCGCGACCGCGCTGGTGGAGCTGCGCGACCGCGCACATGGGCCGAGACTTCATGGTTTGGTGGAATTCATTGAGGGCGACCGCGCTGGCTCGAGGGCGGCCGCGCTGATGCCGGGATTTCAGCAACAGTTTTATTTTGTTTCCTATTTCGATGAGATCTCTTCTTAAACTGAGTTAGGACTTCCTTGTATAACTATATAAGCATAATTTCGGCCTAGAACATATTGTAGTTGTGTAGCAACATATTAGAATACATATTGGCTTGGCAATTGCCCCCGGACGTAGTTCATGTGTTGAATGAACCGGGTAAACAACTCTTGTGTTCTTGTGTGTGTGATCAGTGGCGGATCTACACCAAAACATTTTGTGTTGCCTATTTCTTTTAGGAAGAAAAAAATTAGCTTAATACTAAGATTCAATATGTTTACATAAATAAATATAATATGCTTCAATATGTACCATTTAAAAGATAAAAACATGATTTAAATTGTACCATTCAAGAGATAAAACAAATGTAATTGTAGTGGATTTTTAGAAATAAAAATAGTTGTAGTTGTTTTTTCAAATAACGAGGAAAATGAGAGAAAACAGTATTAGGGGGTGTTTGGCGAAAAAAAGAAAGGTTCTAGTGGGTTTTTTGAGAAATAGGAAGTGTTTTGAGAAAAAAGAAAGAGATTTTTCAGAGTAAAAATAAAAAAATCAACAGCATTTCATGGGATTCGAACCCAAAACCTTTGGATTCTCTCTCAATATCTTAACCAGTTCGGCTAACTTAGATACGTGCTTCTATGTAACAATTTAATATATATGCAATACAGTTTATTTTATGCAAAAAAGATTTTTTTTTTTTTTTTTTTTTTTTTTTTTGGTGTTGCCTCGGCAACACTTGGCTCTATAGTAAATTCGCCCCTGTGTGTGATTATTTCTTTCTTGTGCGTGTGGGTGTGTTGATTTCTTTGTCTAAATTGCAACGGGAGTACCACCAAATTCACAACACTATTAAATATTGTTGTCTCTCACCAATAGTCTAAAAGACATATTTCTAGTAGAGACTCAAAACTAACCATCTATCATGAAACTTATAGACTACAACATCTGAAATATAATATGCAACAATATATCGTAATATATTTAAAATAATCATAATGACTCGTTTAGCAACTTCCTCGAAGTTGCACTTGAGATGACAGATTACCTAATATGATAATTATATACGTTAACTCAATTTAAGTTAAATAAGAAATCAAATAAAAAATCACAAGTGCTACCGCCTCTATATAATTTAATTCTCATGTACATCCATTCTCCACCTATATATATTTTTAGCTATTCAGCAAATAATTCGCCACTCTGGATGAAATATCTTAGCGATTACAGAGTACCCGGAAAAAACTTTCTTCAAGAAAATGTATATGACTTCAAATAGATTGGCTTCTTGTGAAGAGGCGATCATGGGATTAGCCTTTGTATCTGCCTTTGCACTTTTACCTTTACCATATGAGAGAATAGAGGGAAACCCGATTCCCACTGTCATTTTCAAGAACAACCCTAATTGGATCTTTCATGCATTCATATTGGGCTTAAATTTTGCCTTCTCAGGCTCTGCACTGACAATATCTCTTCGCCAGCATTACCCAAGATTAGCAAGTTATTTTCGTCTAGTTGCTGTCGCTTCAATCTCTTTATCTGTTGGGATACTGATTTTCCTCACTTTGCCCTTAAGTTTTAAGTTTGGGGCGTCATTTTTATGTCAGTCCTTTGCTTCCTAAGGGTTTTTCAGTCATTGATCTCTTTGTGCAATGATTGTGTGGGCATGATTTTGGGATTGACAAGTAGAAGAGAGTTATTCAATGTATAAAAAGAAAGAAGGAAGAACTAGTTTATGCTCCGCCTTCTTTTTTAGCGTGTGTACATACTTGTGTCTAGTCTTTGTAAATCCTTTTTGCAAGTATGATATGTGACCAATGGAATGAAAGTTACTTTCAGATCTGAATTGGAAATAAAAATGAATTTAATTGTGAAATGTCTGAATTAATAAGAGAATTGTTATTCCCCCGCACAATTACTTAATACCCTCGCACTACTAAGTTTACCTATAAAAATTAAGACTATACCACCATTATTAATATTCTACTCTTTTAAACCTCTCAATAAACACCCATTTAAACTGTCAAAATACACCCATACACACCTCCATCACCACACCCACTTACACAGGCAAACACAATTTTCCTTCCAAGGGAGTAACTTTTTTGATTATCGTTGACGTGATTGAACCGATATGATTTCCATAATTCTTTCTATATATCTCCCCTCCTCTTTAAACTCAATGATGCAAATTTCGAGGCGCCCTATTTGAATTTTTCATGAAATTAATATAGTTTAAGAGAGTGAGAGAAAGAAAGAGTGAAAAAAAATGAAGAACAACGAATATCAAGCAAGATCTTTGTATGGAATTTCTCTCACTGACACAGACACAAATGACAAAAATTCCTCATTTGCTCTTCTGGGTTCTTCTTTGGTTACCTTGTTAATGGTGTCTGTAAGGTAAAGTTCTAATCTCTTTTGTTAGAATATTTAGATTAGTTGATAAATATTCTGTAAATATTAGTATTATCGCTTTCTTTGTGTTGATAGTCAGTTACCTAGAATAAAGGTTTGTTAGCGAGATTAGTTGCATAGAATATTGGGAGTCATAACCCTATGTACATGACTTTGTAAACCACGGAAATAAATTATCTTTGATGGTATCACGATTGGTTTAGGTCTTTTTCTTCCGCTGCGCCTCTTCCTTTGTGATTCCTAGTTTATTTCTTTCGGTCTTTTTTTTTCTTCTTTTCCACACCACGTCGTCATCTTCTAAGTTCCTCTATCATCCAGCGTTGGCGGTGTCGAACATCAAGAATCACGTCGCCGTCACCTTGGATCTAGAGAACGTCCAGTATGCGACGTGGGCCGAACTATTCAAAGTTCATACCCGTTCCACATGGGTTATGAACCACATTATTCCTTCTGAGAAGGACAAAGCTCCATCCACGGATGAGGAGAAAGATTTGTGGGCTACTCTTGATCCACAAGTCCTTGGGTGGATTTATTCCACCATCTCCAACGACCTCCTCACCACCATATTAGAACCTGATTGCACTGCTCAAGCAGCATGGGAAAGGCTTCGGGACATTTTCCAGGACAATAAAAATTCTCGGGCGGTGGCACTCGAACAAGAATTTTCACACACGGTCTTGGCAGATTTTTCTGTTGGGATTGGATCCTAAAACTGCAAGGGAGAAGAAAACGTCGGAGGAGCTTCTGCGAAGGAGAGCAGCCGCGCTCGAGGAGGAGAGCGACCGCGCTGGAAGGTCAAACGTGGGTGTTGAGTTTTCTGGCGTGGAGGGCGACCGCGCTAGGGGTCTGCGCGGCCGCGCTTGGTTCGGGATTTCAGCACAGTTTTGATTTGTTTCCTAATTCGTTTAGATCTCTTCTTAAACTGAGTTAGGGCTTCCTTGTATAACTATATAAGCATAATTTCGGCCTAGAACACATTGTAGTTGATTGTAGCAACATATTAGAATACATATTGGCTTGACAATTGCCCCCGGACGTAGTTCACGAGTTGGTGAATGAACCGGGTAAACAACTCTTGTGTTCCTGTGTGTGATTGTTTCTTTCTTGTACGTGTGGGTGTGTTGATTTCTTTATCTTGATTGCAACGGAGTATCACCAATTTCACAACAACTGGTATCAGAGCTTTGGTTCGGAGGATTCAAAATCTTTTCATTAGTTGATTAATTTTGAATCGCGTTCTTGGGGATTTTGGTGAAGCAGTCAATATGAAGAACTCAATCGAGAAATTCAACGGTGTGAATTTCACGTTTTGGAAGACAAGGATTGAAGACTACCTTTATTGTAAGGATCTTCATGGACCCTTGAAGGCAAAGCCCGAAGACATGTCACAAGGGGATTGGGAGACGTTGGATCGGAAGGCGTTAGGAGCAGCCGAGGAGCCGCCCTAACCGACGACGTTGCACGGAACGCCATGGAGGCCAAGACAACGGTGGAGTTGCTGGCTTAAACGCCGTCGACATGTATGAGAAGCCGTCGAATATCAATAAGGTGCATTTGATAAAGAGGTTTGCGAATGCGAAGATGTCGAGAGGGCGCATGCCGGCAAGTCATATCGGCAATTTCAAAGGTATGGTGGACCAATTGAAAAGTGTTGATATTACTTTCTCCGATGAAGTGCTAGCTTGTTTTCTACTAAAGTCATTGCTGATAGTTGGGAGGTTACCGTCACAACGATTAGTACGTCGAAACAAACATTGGTGTATACGGAGGTTAGAGATCTCATCCTTCAAGAGGAGTTGCGAAGGAAAGAGAAAATGGGAGAATCGTCCGTAGATGGGGCTAGCGCTTAGATGGAGAGAAAAAGGGGTGGACCTAAAAAGGGGAAAAAGGTCAAGTGCTACAATTGTGGTGAATTGGGGCATATTAGTTATGACTGTCCGGGAAAAGATGGTGGTGCTAACGTGGTGGATGATGGTTGTGATGTATTAATCCTAGGGGAGGAGCAGTCGGGTGAAGATTGGGTGTTGGATTCTGGAGCTTCTTGTCATGCTAGTGGGGATGCAGAATCAATGAAGCGGTACAAAACTGGAGACTTTGGGGTTGTCTATCTTGGTGACGGTCAGCGATTGAAGGTCATAGGTAAGGGGGATGTGATGATGAAGACACCTAACGAGGCCATTTTACAACTACACAGCGTGATGCATGTTCCGGATTTGAGGAGAAGGGTGATTTCTGTGGGACAACTTGACAGTGAAGGGTATGGTGTTTCTTTCATTGGTGGGTCTTGGGAAGTCACAAAAGGGGCTAAGGTGTTGGCTCGTGGGGTTAAGGGGAAGATGTTGTACTCTACCTACAATGTCGATGTTCGTTCCGGTGGGAGCAAGAGGCTAAAGAACCGGCCTGTTGGTGTGAAAAGGGGAGACATCAAGAAACGGTATGTTGGGGGGGACATAAAGTTGATCAACGCGGTGTGGATGTCCAAGGGCCCTAACAGAGAGCGGTTTCAGACCAAGAACAGTCGATGCAAGAAACAAGGTGTGTCCAAGTTTCAAGGGGAGGCATTGCGAGAAAGGTGGGTCTGGAGGGAGAAGGCGAAGTTAGACTTGCGGGGAGAAATCAAGGTAGAAGCTGATTTGGGGAGGCAAGAACGATCTAACACGGAGTGGTTGAAACGTCGCTTGGTTTCAACTCGCCTTAGTACTTGAGGAGAGGAGAGGTAATGTCAAGCCAATATGAAGAGGGGAATGTGCTCGAAGGTCTTTACTCCGTGGTGGGAGTTGATGGTGTTCTTATGTTTGTTAGTTTAGTCTCCGGTGGGAGATTGTTGGGATTGGATCCTAAAACTGCAAGGGAGAAGAAAACGTCGGAGGAGCTTCTGCGAAGGAGAGCGGCCGCGCTCGAGGAGGAGAGCGACCGCGCTGGAAGGTCAAACGTGGGTGTTGAGTTTTCTGGCGTGGAGGGCGACCGCGCTAGGGGTCTGCGCGGCCGCGCTTGGTTCGGGATTTCAGCACAGTTTTGATTTGTTTCCTAATTCGTTTAGATCTCTTCTTAAACTGAGTTAGGGCTTCCTTGTATAACTATATAAGCATAATTTCGGCCTAGAACACATTGTAGTTGATTGTAGCAACATATTAGAATACATATTGGCTTGGCAATTGCCCCCGGACGTAGTTCACGAGTTGGTGAATGAACCGGGTAAACAACTCTTGTGTTCCTGTGTGTGATTGTTTCTTTCTTGTACGTGTGGGTGTGTTGATTTCTTTATCTTGATTGCAACGGAGTATCACCAATTTCACAACATTTTCGTCAGCCTCCACTTACTGTCAACAGTTGAAGCAATTGGCCGATCAACTTAAGAACATGGGAGCACCAGTTTCAAATGATCGCCTTGTTCTTCAGATAGTGGCGGGTCTCACCGATGCTTACAATGGCATGGCTACCATGCTCCGTCAGAGCAACCCTCTTCCTCAATTTTATCAAGCCTGCTCGATGGTTACATTAGAGGAAGCGGGATTGGCAAAAAGGGCAGCAACTGGTGCGGCATTAGTAGCTAGGGAATCTCATGGTATTGCTCCTCCGGTTCCTGCTCCGGCCTCTAATGGACAGCGGCATAGTGGTGGAAATGGTAGAGGTAATGGGAAGAAAGGCAAAAAAGGTAAGGGTCAAGCATCTGGGCAACGTTCGCCTGGTGTACAGGCTCCAATTTCTGGTCAATCATGCCTCAGTGGGGTGCGGGCAGCAATCCTCAATGGGGCAGTGGCTGGGACTGGCCTTAGGCGACCCCTCCATGCCCATACCAACGGCTCCTGGACTTGCCGCTCCTTGGTCTCGGCCCACTAGCTAGTTCCCAGTCAAAGTCTCAGTCTAGTATTCTTGGTGCACGTCCTCCGCAAGCATACATGTCATCGAATCAGCACACTGATTTTAATTCTGCCATGTACACTCTTGGCTTGACCCCCCGGATTCCAATCTGTACATGGACACCAGAGCTACATCTCACATGTCGCCATCGTCAGGTAATCTTACGTCCTATTTTAATTTGAGCAAGAAACACAATATTATTGTTGGTAATGGTCATTTCCTTCCAATTCATGGTTATGGTGATAGGCAGTTAGACCCACCCCCCCCCCTCCCCTAATCCTCCCCTTCATCTTAAAAATGTTATTCATGTCCCAAAAATTGTTAAAAATTTGGTCTATGTTCGCAAATTTTGCACTGATAATTTCGTTTCAATTGAATTTGACTCGTGTGGATTTTTTGTGAAGGATTTTCGGACGGGACGGCACCTCATGAGATGTGAGAGCAAAGGAGATCATTATCCCATCACCAAGTCGACCACATTTCCTTTCGCATTTGCTGCTTTCTCTCCCACTATTTGGCATGAGCGTTTGGGTCACCCGGGAGTTTCTATTATTCAGTCTCTTAGGAAAAATAAAGCGATCATGTGTAATAGTTCAAAATTACCTCATGTTTGCAATGCTTGTGTTTTAGGAAAACACATTAAGTTTCCTTTTATTTCATCAAATTCTCGTACCGTTTCTCCATTTGACATTATTCATAATGACCTTTGGACATCTCCGATTTTAAGTTCTTCAGGCCATAGTTATTACATGTTGTTACTTGATGATTACTCGAATTTTTTATGGACCTTTCCTTTATCAAGAAAATCTGATGTATTCTCAACATTTATTCAATTTCGTTCTTTCATTTGAACACAATTTGAATGGAACATAAAAACTATTCAATGTGATAATGGGAGAGAGTTTGATAATGCTAAATTTTGGGATTTTTGCAAACAATATGGTCTCTCGGTCCGTCTTATCTTGTCCATACACTTCTTCTCAAAATGGAAAAGCGGAGCGGACTATTAGAACAATTAATAACATGGTTCATACCCTAATGGTCCGTGCATCTATGCCTCCTTCATTTTGGCATCATGCTTTACATATGGCCACCTACCTTCTCAATATTTTGCCTCACAAAACTATTGAATATACTTCTCCTCTTAAAATTCTTTATCGCAAGGATCCATCGTATTCTCATTTTCGCATATTTGGTTGTCTTTGTTATCCTCTCATCCCCTCAAATACAATTAACAAACTCCAACCACGTTCGAGTCCTTGTGTCTTTTTGGGTTACCCCTCCAATCATCGCGGATATAAATGCTATGATTTAGCTTCCCGAAAAATCATCATAAATAGACATGTCATTTTTGATGAAACAATTTTTCCTTTTTCCACTTTATATAATTCTCAGCCCAATTCTTATGAATTTTTGAACAGTGATCCAAGTCCACATATCTTGCATCACTTGGCCACCCAAATGGCACCTTCAGACCAACTGGCCTCCCCACACCAGAGGCCTATTTCGCCTGGCCCAATTTCTAGTCTTTCGCCTGGGCCACTCACTAGTGGTCAGGCCTCTTCTTCACATGGACAGCCCACTGCTGACCCATCTACTTCTCTCTCGTGTCTACCTGCTCCTCCTATACATCAGCCTCTTTCTGGTCAAACTATTTCTAGTCAACCCATTTCTGTTCTGTCCCGCGGTCCTGTTACGCGTAGTCAACACGGCATTTTTAAGCCTAAGCAATTGTTTAATCTTAACACTACCGTTCTTAAATCACCACTACCGTGTAACCCCTTATTGGCAATTAATGACCCTAATTGGAAAATGGCTATGACTGATGAGTTTGATTCTCTAATTAAAAATAGGATGTGGGATTTAGTACCCCGTCCACCTGGTACTAATGTTATTCGTTCTATGTGGATTTTCACTCATAAGCACAGTTCGGATGGTTCTTTTGAACGGCATAAAGCCCGTCTCGTATGCGATGGTAAAACTCAGAAAGTGGGTATTGATTGTGGGGAAACGTTTAGTCCAGTTGTAAAGCCAGCCACTATTCGTACGGTCTTGAGTTTATCACTTTCTAAGAAGTGGCCCATTCATCAACTCAATGTAAAGAATGCGTTCTTACACGGGGATCTTACTGAGACGGTTTATATGTATCATAGTAAGTCTGATCGCTCCTTGTTCATTTATCGCAAGGGCAATGAAATTGCTTATCTCCTTTTATATGTTGACGACATTATATTGACCACGTTAACAGATTCTCTCCGTTGCAATATTATGTCTCAACTCAGCTCTGAATTCGCTGTGAAGGATCTCGGCCCTCTCAGCTATTTTTTTGGAATAGCAGTCACACGTAGGCATGAGTATTTGTTTATGTCTCAGCGGAAGTATGCCTCAGAAATTGTTGAACGTGCAGGTATGGCCTTATGTAATCCTTCCTCGACTCCCATTGTCACAAAACCCAAGCTGGATGCTACTTCTAGTCCTCCGTTTTCCGATCCATTTCATTATCGAAGTCTAGCCGGAGCACTTCAATATCTCACTTTCACTCGACCAGACATCACATACGCAGTCTAACAGATTTGCTTGTTTATGCACGATCCACGTGAGATACATATGAAAGCGCTAAAACGCATAATTTGCTACATCAGCGGGACTTTGGATTATGGTCTTTTTCTATATCCCTCGCCCACTAGCACTTTAGTGTCTTACAATGATGCTGACTGGGCCGGTTGCCCAGAAACACGACGATCTACCTCTGGATATTGTATATTTTTGGGTAATAATCTTGTTTCTTGGGCTGCTAAACGGCAACCCACTATTTCTCGTTCTAGCACTGAAGCTGAGTACCGTGGTGTCGCTAACGTGGTCTCCGAATCATGTTGGTTACGCAATCTTCTTCTTGAGCTACATTGCCCGATTCAAAAGGCTACTCTTGTTTATTGTGATAATGTTAGCGCCATTTACTTATTGGGTAATCCTGTCCAGCACCAACGAACAAAACACATTGAGTTGGACATTCATTTCGTTCGGGAGAAGGTAGCACGTGGGGAAGTTCGAGTGTTACATATTCCTTCTCGTCACCAAGTTGCTGATATATTTACAAAAGGTCTCCCGTTGGTGCTCTTTGAACATTTTAGGGACAGTCTCAGTGTACGTAAACCTCCCGCAGCGACTGAGGGGGTGTGTTAGAATATTTAGATTAGTTGATAAATATTCTGTAAATATTAGTATTATCTCTTCCTTTGTGTTGATAGTCTGTTACCTAGAATAAAGGTTTGTTAGCGAGATTAGTTGCATAGAATATTGGGAGTCATATCCCTTTATAACCCTCTGTACATGACTTTGTAAATCACGAAAATAAATTATCTTTGATTTTTCATTAGCTTACCCCATCTTGTTTTTTTCCAGAGAAAATGTCCAAGAAAGTGAAATTGATGGGTTCTTTCTGTTTTCTATTACCATTGGTTATCAATGAACAAATTTTGACTTAGTAGACAGGGGCGAATTTGCAGTAGTGTGTGGGTTGCCCAGGAAACCCAAAAAAAAAAAAAAAAAAAAAAAAATTTTGCAAAATGACGTTGTTTTGACCTGTTTTAATTAAGAACAGACAACACCAAATGTTTTGCGCCTAGTGAAGCCTATTATATTTATGTATATAAAGTGGTGCCTAGTGAAGCCTATTATCTCTTAAGTATGTAAACATTTTGAATTTTAGTTTCGCGCCAATTTTATATTTTTTTAGTAAAGAACAGGCAACACCAAAACATTTGGTGTAGATCCGCCATTGTTAGTGGATAGGTAATTAATATTCAAGAAATTTAATTGCGGGCGTATAACATTATAGTAAAAGGTAATAGAGTTATTTCAATTAATGACAATATTTTGAAAATTGCATTGCGAGGATATTAAGAAATTGTACGGGATTGAATAACCATTCTCATTAATAAGTGATAAGAGAGAAATAAGTGCCAAAACAAATAACACAAAAGCCACCTTAATGTGTCTAGCTCGGACGACAAATATGAAAAGCCAAGAACAAAATGAGAGGAATGCTAAGACAAAGTAATCTGGAATATCCTCTAAGCTCTCTACTCGTAACACGAAACATAATTAGAGAGCCATATGTGGTTAGTGGATGATGGCTTGAGTTTTTCTAAACAATAATAGTCATTATGTTTTCAACCCTACATGCAGTGATGTTACCATTACGCGCTTACATAATAGGGAAATATGAATAAATCAAAGTCAGCTATTTCTTATCGTCCACGACATTTTTTATTAGTCTAGTTGCTGAAATCATGTTTGCAACTATCATTATGATAATTAGGTTGTATAATGTCTTCAACAGGAGCAAAAGAAATTAATATATTTCCTTCGCCCCAAAATGTTTGTTTCATTTGACTTTTTTGTTGAATTTTGATCACAAATTTATGAGAGATTAATCATGTTCATAAAATTCTAAAAGTTTAGTTGTTGTTGATAATATTATTAATGGTGAATCAATATGAATTTTTAGAATTTCATGAACATAATTAAATTATCATATATTTATGATCAAAGTTCAACAAAAAAATCAAATGGGACAAGCATTTTGGAACGAATGGAGTATATTAAAAGTGATCTTTCGATCAGTATTCAACTTCATAGAAAATATTTCATATTGAAAAATATAATCGACTGTGAAAGTAGACTAACCCTTTAAACACTCGTATAGATCAAGATTTCGAGAAAATACTTTATACTCCGTATTTTTCAAGACACGCTTGGTAGAAAAGAATTTCGTGTACAAGTATGATGTAAAGTAAATGCAGCGGAATTAAAAGAAGAGAAAATTACGTCATAATCTCTCAATATAACCTAATCTACATCCTAAGACAAAGAATTATCATATTTACCTCTTAATCCTACACCATAAAATAACTAACCATATAATCCTACTAACAAAAAATAAAAATCCCACCCTTCTCAAATTACACCCACATTTCCCTCTGCCCCAAATAAAACCCTCTCTCTCTCTCTCTCTCTCTCTCTCTCTCTCTCTCTCTCACACACACACACACACACATCATTCTCTCTCTTTCACTTTCTCTCTCTACCCCCAAAATAAACACCCCTCCTAGATCTCTCTCTCACAGTCACACACACTTCCCCTCTCTCTACTTTCTCTCTCTACCTAGCCTCCAATCAACTATTACTCCAGCGACCTCTCTCCTCCCGAGCTCCGGCAACCTCACTCCTCCTCAAATCCGGTGACCTCTCTCCTCCCTAACTCCGGCGTCCGTCTCCCTCCTCAAATCCGGCCAACCCTCTCATCTGTGCAGATCATTTCTCCGGCATCCCTCCCTCATCCCCACCTCCGACCGAGGATCTTCTCTTTCCTCGTCTTTCTCTTTCTACTTTCTTCATCTCACCTCCGGTCACCCATTCCCTCCCCCACCTCTGGCAACGCCTCCTCCCCACCTCTGGCCGTCCGACTGCCCCCCCCCCTCCGTCGGCGTCCATCTCCATTCATGTTCCTTCTCTATCTCTCTCACTTCCCGGCCACCACTTTTCTCACTACCTCCGGCCACCCCCTCTTTGTCGGACCAAAGCAGATCCGACACCATTTTTTTATTTCCTGGGTTGTCTCTATATGGATAAGAATGTGTTAGAGAATAAAACAAGAATGATGATTCTAGGATTTTCAAAGGAAAAAATGATTTGTGAATAGATAAAAATGAATAATTATTTAAGTTGTAGTTATCATATTTTTCATAATAATTACAATTATAAATAATAAAGAAAATATATATCACATTTGATTAAAAAAATCATTTATTTTAAATTATGTTAATTAATAAACCGCTTTCAAAAAAGATAACCTTTTTAGATGTTTGTAAATATAATTAACAGAATTATAACAATTGAAAATTTGTTAAGGGTGTTCAATGCAAAATTTTAAGTTAAGTTATCAGTTGTTTGGTCGCCGGAGAGGTCGTCGGAGTTAGTCGTGTTATTAGTAGTTTAGTTGATAACTGAGAACTTACCGATAAGTTCATAGTTGTTTGGTCACCGAAACTGTTGATCGCCGGAGTTGATCGTGTTCTTAGTGGAGACAACTGAGAACTTACTGATAAATTAAGTTCTCGGTTGTTTAATTTCCGGAATTGGTGGTCGTCGGTGAGGTCGCCGGAGTTGATAGTGTTCTTAGTAGTTTAGTTGACAACTGAGAACTTACTGATAAGTTAAATTCTCAGTTGTTTGGTCGTCGGAGTTAATTGTGTTCTTAGTAGTTTAGTTGACAACTGAGAACTTACTAATAAGTTAAGTTCTCAGTTATTTGGTCACCGGAGTTGGTGATCGTTGGTGTTGATCGTATTCTTAGAAGTTTAGTTGACAACTGAGAACTAAGTTCTCAGTTGTTTGGTCGCCGGAGAGGCCGCCGGAGTTGGTGGTCGTCGGAGTTGGTAGTCGCCGGAGTTAATTGTGCTCTTAGTAGTTTAGTTGACAACTGAGAACTTACTGATAAGTTAAGTTCTCAGTTGTTTGGTCGCCGGAGAGGTCGTCGGAGTTGGTGGTCGCCGGAGTTGGTAGTCGCCGGAGTTAATTGTGTTCTTAGTAGTTTAGTTGACAACTGAGAACTTACTGATAAGTTAAGTTCTCAGTTGTTTGGTCGCCGGAGTTGGTGGTTGCCGGAGTTGGTAGTCGCCGGAGTTAATTGTGTTCTTAGTAATTTAGTTGAAAACTGAGAACTTACTGATAAGCTAAGGGGGTGACCTAAGGTGATGGTGGTTGGAGAGAAATTAAATTGATAAAGAGAGTGGACTTAGTAAAATGATAGGAGGGTGAACTTAGTAAAATGATGGGAGGGTGTACTTGTTAAGCTAGGAATTATATGGTTAAGCAAAATATAACTTATCCTAGGAGGTAGTTTTGCTTTGTTTGAGAGATTATATGGTAAATGCCTTAAAAGAATAAAAGATAATCAATTAAATACTCGCAAAAGGTGTAAAATCGATTAAAGAACAAAGGGATATGATCAAACCCTCGCAAGAGAATTTAACCTACAATAATCAACCGAAAAAGATTATTCTGCAAGCCAATGAATTGACTTAATTAGAAACTCCTAAGAGAATCTTCTGCAAGCTAAAAAGCTTAAGAAAAAATGCACAATTGCAAAGCAATTAATTTTATTAATAAAAAATAGTCTAATTTTCGGATTACAACTCTAGGCCTATTTTATAGTACCCATAAAACTTGAAAAATACTCCTAAACCTTTTAGAATTACTCCTAACCTATATGATAACTTAATAGGATTCAAAAATTAGTAAATCTCCTCAAAATCTACTCTAAAATCATCTCTAATCAACATATTAAAATTAATAACGAAAATAAGAAATAAAATATAAACTAAAATAAATTAAATTTTAAAATACTAATTAAAATACAAAAATAATTACTATGACTTAATCAAATATCCTTCCTACATCTACATCTACATCAAAATCAAAGTAGTTGAAATGGACCTTTCAACTATTTTGAATTTCTCTACCCTTTTACTATTCTAATGGGGTTAAGTTAAGCCCCATAATTAAAAGAATCAAATCATTTATTTTCCCACATTTGACTAAAGATTAGTATTTCTTGAAAAGTAGGAGTGAGTAGTTGATTCAAAGTTGGTGGCTTCATTATTAATTTCCAGGAAACAGGGGCGGGGCGGGGCAGGGCAGGGCGATAAGCGATTAAAGTCAATAACTAGGGTATTCCATAGATTAGATTGGAAATTCTATAATTCCAGGAGTATATATGTGTTGGGTGTTCCTTCCCCCCAAAAAACTCAATTAAATATGAAAGAAGCTAACTGTGATGTTATGGATCCTGAGAATAAGCTTTGTTCAGAAGAAGTAATTTTTGGAGTATCTTTTCTATCAGCCTTTGCTCTTCTGCAATTACCATATGAGAAAATAGATGGCAACCCCATCCCCACAATCATCTTCAACAACAAGCCTTCCTTGTTTCATGCTTTTGTCTTGGGCCTTAATTTTGCCTTCACCGGAGCTGTTCTGACAATCAGTCTCCGTCACTGGAATCCAGGAGTTGCAAGATATTCCCGTCTACTTGCAGTTATTTCTATTTCCATATCTGTGGGGATACTTACTGCTCTGTTGAGTTTCAATATTACATGAGCAATGAAATGAAATGTTTCTTGTGGTTGGTGACTAGAAGGACAAGAAAGCTGTTTCATTATTTTTTTTTTTATTATTAATTTTTTTTTTTGATACCCAGTTTCAGCTTTGCTTTGACAAGAAAGCTGTTTCTTTCCAATATTACTTGTACTCTGTATTCTAATACAATAAATAAATCAGGCCCGTCTCAAAAAATAGAGAGACCCTATAGGAAATGAGAATATGAGACCCTTACTATTTAGAAAATTAACATAAAATTATATACTCCCTCCGTCCCGGTAGAAGTGTCGCCATTTTAGGGGTGGCACGCAAATTAAGAAAAAGTGTGGAAAGAAAAAATGTTGTGAGTGTAATTTGAAAATAGGAGAGAATTAGTGGAGGAAATAGTAAATTTAAAAAGTGTTGTGAGTGCAGAGGAGAGAGAATTAGTGGAGGGAATAGTGGATGGGTAATAGAATATTAATAAAATATTTCCTTTTTAGGAAAGGGTGACGCTTTAAATGGGACACCCTTTTAGGTAAAAAGTAACGCTTCGGATGGGACGGAGGGAGTATAACTTAAATAGTTTATTTAAAAAAAACCTAATGTTTCATGTCTGAGCCGATCCTGCAATAAACCCTCCGTCCAAAATGAGTTTCCTTCTGTCATGAAAAAAGTAAAGGCAAAATTCATATTTTGGTCGCTAAATAAATCATGTTTTTGCAATTTATTCATTGAAATTTGTTTTTTTTTATTTGCAATATTCACATTAAGCACACGATTTTTCCAATGTCCTAAATTCATAAACGAAGAAGTCAATTTTTTTAACGGCAAAATGGCACGTGTGACACACGTGTCTAAATGTCCACGCGGATTATCCGAACCCGGCCCGTGAAAATAGGAGTTAGCGAATTTGGCGGGCTTGCCCAGCCTGTCCGTGTCTTCAAACGGACTTTGATCCGACCCGGCCCGCGTACTTGGGTGGCATCCGATCTGCTCCTCCGTTGGCGTTAACCTGTCCCAGGATGGTCAACGGATTTAGCAGGCTTTGACCTTGATTTAAAAAAAAAACATGAGCAGCCGGCCGTAACCCTCATCTCTGCTAAGTCAAGCACAAATAATACTATTTTCGCAAAAACAGCCCTAAATAATAGTTTGGCAAAAACAGAGAAGATGAAGGTAAGTGCAAAAAATTGAGGCTAATAGGCAGCGAAAATGGCGGATTATGGGTTGTGGTGGGTGTAGTTTCTCGTGAATTGAGGGTTGGGTTTTCGATGTCTTGAATCTTGATAAAGTATGAAATTGAGGCTAACGGGCTGTGTAAGAAAGTAGAAGGAAGAAGAACAAAAGGAGAAGGAAGAATATGAAGAGGCAGAGGTGGCCATGGCTGAACGTGGTTGTGGAGGGACAAAGAAATGGGTGAAATGGGATGTGAGGGTTTGTCCTCACAAGTCACAAACTGTGGGATCAAACAACATCAACAACAACTTAGTCCCAAAATAATTTGGGATCGACTAACATGAATCTTCATATGTTATCGTGAAAAAAAAATAATAAAAAAAATAAAATAATAAAATAAAATAAAATAAAATAAAATAAAATAATAAAAAAATATAAAAATAAAAAAATCAAACATGAATTTTTGCCTTTCACTCCGGCCTCTTCAACACCATACTTTCATCCACTCCAAGTAAATTCATATCATTTTCAATTACTCTAATCCAGTTTGTGTGGGATCAAAAGGAAGAAAAAATTGCAAACAGGCCGACGGACAAGCGCTTAAACGGACCGGACTGCATGACACTACAGGGAACCAGGCCTGCTCCTTCAGAAAGGCAAGCCGGATAACGAGCCGGTCCACGGGCTGGCAAATACGGACCACGAGTTGGACAATCTGTCCGCGGGCTTGGGCCCGAAATGGCCATCTCCACTAACGACAGTTATAAACTTAACTTTTCGTCATTGAAAATTCATCGGAAAATGATACTCCCTCCGTCCCAGACCAAGGGTATATGGGGGGAATTTCACGCTTCTTAAGAAATTTTTTAAAAAATGAATAAAAGTTAAATGTGAGATATAGAATAGTAATTAAATGTGTGGTAGGAAATATGAGAGATAATGTAAAAGTTAAATGTGTGGTAGGGAATAGGAGAGAGAATGTAAAAGTTAAAAATATTTAATAGGAGAGAGAATGAGTGGGAGGAATAGTAGTTAAATGTGTGGTAGAAAATAGGAGAGAGAATGTATAAGGATATAATGAATGGTTTTTTTGTAAATATATGAAGATGATAAGGGTATTAATATATTAAAAAACTTGCCTTTTTTGGAAATGAACTCTTGGTCTGGGACATCCCAAAAGGGAAAGATGAACCCTTGGTCTGGGACGGAGGGAGTAGTTTTTATATGAGTTCGATAAAATAGAAATGATGTGGTATTTTTAATAGTTTGTGGTTATGTTTGATTTGGAAAGTTAAGTTTATAATGGTTGTTAGTCACGTGATAGCCTGTGCCTCTCTCTCTCTCTCTGCTGTTAAAAAAATTGACATCTCCGTTTACAGAGCGAAGGACATTGCAAAAATTGTGTACATTGCAAAAGAAATAAACTTCAAACTTCAATGAGAACATTGCAAAAACATGATTTCTTTTAGTGACCAAAATATGAACTTTGCCTAAAGTAAACAATAATTCTAGGGAAGAGGGAGTATTAGTAGGATAAGTAACAAGGATTTCCAAGCTTGCTTTTAAAGAAATAAAAATACGTTTACAAAATGTTGTGCTAGTTTCTACAGCTGAAGTTGAAGAAACAAAACAATGAAATGACCGTCTCGCTCACGTATAGGACTTCTGTTGCAATAAATTTGCTCAAGCGAATTGTTCCATAATTTAACAAATCGCAGTCCCAAACAGACTTGATGCTTTCTTTGCAAACATAATAGTCAAACTGCGAATCTGAATGCCATGAAAACAATTCTCTAACCAGGATTCCATATTCTGGCTGGGCCATAATTAATTAGAGGCCGGACTCATTCATTCGTGACAAGAACCTTCTAATCTCTTTGATTACTGGAAGAGGATTCTCTAGATGAACAGCATGCCCACAGTCAGAAATTTCTACTAGCTCACAATGATATTTTGACGAAATTTCTCCTTTGATTTTCCCCTGCCTGATTTCCGCATACATAGCACGGGCAATCTTCTTAAATTTCTCATCTCTTTCACCGACAATAATTAGAATTGGTGGTTTGCAGTTCTTCAGGTCTTCCCACAGTGACCTACCAAGCAAACAAGGACAAATGAGTAACCAGTGTAAATGCGGATGCAAGACAAATTCCTGAAACATTCCTAAAGATAGTTTTGATAGATATATTTAACCTTTGTAGATAAGCTGTTATAAAATCTACTCCCTTCGTCCTGGAAAGTTAGTGCCCCTTTTTCCCTTGTTAGTTTGAATAAATTTTGAGCAATAATTTAGTTTATTTTTAATTATCCTAATATGAATCTTGAAATTGTTATTGATAATACTTGTAATGGTGTATCAATAAAAAGTTTTAGATTTTCATTAGGATAATTAAAAATAACCTAAATTATTACTTAAAGTTCATTAAACCTAACAACAAAAAAAGTGGGACTAACTTTCCAGGACAGAGTAATATCCAAGATGGCAACCCATAGGTGAGTTACAAGGAAACCCATAAAAAGCTGTCCTGAGAGAAAGAAGTAGAACTAGTTTCAAGCTACATTTAACTCGTACAAGTACCAAATAATCAAGATAAACAGCAAAAAAAATTGAGATTTTCAAATTTCAGGAATAATGATAACACATAATATAAATATTGTGACTAATTAAGTGTCTGCTGCAACTAATAATCATTTCATTTTAAGTAAATTAAAGAGGAAGTTTTACTGAACTAGACAAACTTACGGCTGCCTCCCGATGCTTAGATCAGAAAGAACTTTTGCAAGAGTGTTCACATCTTCATGCTTTGAGCGAGCAGCAACTATCCGCATAAAATGGGGATGGCTTCTTAAGCTGCACAATGCAAGAACGTCCAACACATTAATACTTGTAAACAGAATTTTGAGTTAGCCAAAGACCATACCGTAGCAAATCAATATCTAGTGAAGTTCTAAATCTACCTTTTCCACAATCCTTCAGCATACCAAGTCTCTAAGAAATTATCTAAGCCCTGAGCAACAAGTATAGACGCTCTGGAATCATCTTTAACCCTACGGAGCTTTCTTCCTGCCTCATCATCTAATCCGGGGCTTCCAGATATTACAATAATCCCTTCAACCTGTATACCCAAATATTAAATATTGACTAACTAGTTGTAGTTGTTCTTCGGAAAATTTATCTGTAATTGTCTAAGATATTGCTCAATGGATGCATTAGTTTACCATATCACAGCATCTCAGGGTCATGTACAATGTGATCCTTGCTCCCATCGAGTATCCAACAATTGTAACCTTGCCAGGAGTAAGCTGAAGAAACAACTTGTGCAATATGTCGGCAACTATAGTGATTGATAGACTAGATGGTCCTTGTGTTGAGCCGTCACCAGTCTTATTTTGTATCTTTGAACTCCCATGACCAGGAAGGTCAACTGAAATGCATCTTGCAGAACCTGACATGGCCTTCATGATCGGAATCCAATCTTCACCAGTCCCAAGGAAGCCGTGTAGAAACACAATAACATTGTTCTGCTTAAACAAAACAATGAAAGAGTTAACACAAAGCAATCTAGGATAATGTAACAGCAAGATGCAAGGCTCTTAAGTATTTAGTTTCCATAATAATTATGCAAGAAAGTAGGCAACTATGACATATAAGCACCATAGCAATTAGGAAACAAACAAAAGGTTTACATCTCTCAAATCTCCAGGAACATGTAAAATATATTAGCATACAAATGAATGATACAGATAATGTACCAAAGGTCTATTTATTAGCTTCCATATCCAGTACTGTGTATTGTACTGTAACAAGTACATGAAAGTTAGTACTTCGATGAATTTTCTGGAGCTGCTTAGTTACAGCTATAGTACCCCAAGTTGTACTTATTAGCTTGCTTTTTCAGTTGTGATTACTGTCACAAGTACATGCATACTCGAGTTAAATGGAACACAGATGTGGGATCCTCAGGAATCAAGTATGAAACTACCCAAAGTACCACGATATTTATGCCAAGCTGAAAAGGAAAAAGATGTCGATGAATTTCTTACACTTTTCTCTTGTCCAATCTCTTGCACATTGAAAGAAACGTTCAATTCCTCTAAATGAACCATTTTCCGATAAGTACAGGCTCGATCCTCGGTGAAATTCCAAATAAGTGACTGTTGGTTTATTTGAGGGCTGCGCAATAGCTCACCAGCATCCAGGACATCTGCTTCCATTATTCCACTGTACTCATTACGATGAATACACATTGATTGAGTAATTACATCTTCTTTAAACCACCGGTAAGTTCCAAGACCATGTGCAACGGGTGATGCTGATTCCTTATCCATCAAATTGCATGTATCTGCATTTTGCAAGTCAAGATAGCGAGAAAACTGAACATAGGCTGATAAACCAAGACCACTTTCAAATGCAGCGCTGACAACAGCCAGTTTCCCCTGCTGCTGAGCCCATTTTGCGATTAGTGCTGCATTTTCAAATCCACCAACAACGCTAGGTTTGATAACCTGCAGAAAATGTAGCTTCAATTAATCTACTGATAATGCCAAGATTCTTCAACAGATCATTTAGAGGATGAGATAATAAGACCACAGAATAACACTTTGTACAAAACTTGTAACTGATCTTGATAAGTTTAGTCTACCAGCTAAGACGAGTAGTGTGCTCTAAATATGAACCTTGTAAATATAACACTCAAAGAACTTTTGGGCTAATTTTCCAATCAGAATGCTACTTTGAAATACATTCATTGTTGGTTGCAGAGTAAGAACTATACGAAATATAATTCTGGAATGTCAAGAAAAGGTAGGAGAAAGTTTTTTTTTTCAAAAATAAAAAAAACCCTCATCTTATTGGCCAAGTAATTTAATAGAAAAGACTAGGCTTTGAACACTCTTTCATCCATGAAGACATTCTTGTCAAGTTGAATTTTTTCTTTCGGAATAATGAGCGATAAAAATCACTGTAAGAATCAAGGAAGACTTCATAATAAGATAAATGCTGATTATCATAATCATATAGTTGTGAATGCTTTTACATACGGCAGCAACAATTCCCTTATGATTGAATCTCGCAAGCATATGAAGAGGATTTTCTTGAATATTGTCGATCGTTTCGTCGAGTGCTACAGGTAAGCCACTTTCTTCACAGAACTTAGCTATATCTTCTTCACCCCTAACAGGTTCCTGAAAATGGGAGAGGAACATATGATTAGTTAGATAATGGAACTGATAAAAATGGTCTACATGCACCACTGGAAACAAATAACTAACCAGTAACTAAGACAAGGTGAAGAAAATCCCTAATATACAGCATGACATCATAATAAACTCCCATAAAATGTCATTAAAGGAGGAATGAACAATTATATGCACAATAAACATGCAAATATAAGGCCTACATACTAAAGCTAATAAATGGAGGGATCAAGCTCTGGGAGAAATTTCCAGTTTCCACAGAGTTACCTCAATATATTGAAGTCCACAATCTTTGACATGAGAGCCAAACTGAATAGCTTCTTCGTATGCCCACTTTCTGTTTGCGTCAGCACGGAGTTCAATATGGTTTCCAACTTTCTTCCTTATTTCTTGTATGACAGCAGCATCTTCTAGGGGATCTGCCCGACGTGCTACCTGTCAGATCATGAATTTCCGGTACAAGGTATGAGGCTAGATAATAGGCACTAGAGATAAGTGCAAGACACATTCACCCAATTTCTTCATGATGTTACAGTGTAAAAAAAAAAAAAAACTGTGAGTAGAATAATCTAGAACAAATTCCTATCAAAAAAATCTAGAACAAATTTTTCATCACCTTTATCTTTATTGCAGTAAATCCCTCTTTAACAAGAGCACTTGCAATAAGAGCTACATCCTCAGGTGCCCCATTAGAGTCAATCAGAGCACATATTTGAACATTTGAAGACCTTCCAGTAACTTCATCTTTATATGCCTGCGGATGGAGTACATTCAACAAACTGGAACCTCCTGCTGCTGCTATAGCACAAAGAACGGCCATCTCCAAACCACACCTGACACTAGGGAGGATGGAACCTGGCTGTATACCAAGTGAAAGAAAAGAGGTAAGACTATAATAAATAAGATGTGACAAGGTTGAGAAAATATACAGTATATTGTAATAACACCCCAAACCCCTTTCCTCAGTTGCATTATGGTGACCATTAAAGTCTCTATCACTAATGATAATGAATCCAGAATGAAGAATCAACCTACCAAGATTCCTAAATTGGTCCATATCCAAGATGAGAATGACCCCTTTAGCAGAGGAAGGGAAACACTAATCTTAGTTCCTTCCATCACATGAACAAGGAACCGAAGTTGGTCTTCAACATCCAGCATGTTTTCTTTGTGGATCTCCATTGGTGCAACCTGTTCAAGAGTGCTGCATCAGACAATAAGAAACTTACATCCACACTAGTATCTATAAATATCTGTCCAAAACTTACTTTTGAACATTTTTCACGTCTTGAATTTCTACTTATGAAGCAAATACAAAAATGATTGAGTTCTGTACAGCTGGCTCATGAAACAGATAAAAAGAAACAAGAACTAACCTCCCCGTAACCAATACTTCCGTCTTCCAGCAACAGAGACAAAACAAATCCTTCTCTGTAATATGAGCTCGAGTCATAACTGACAGGAGCTGAGGTTAGTGGAGCGCAAAGCTGAACTCTGTTGTCAACAATTCGAAGAGTCGGAAATAAGCCATGTAGCAATTTAAAAAACACAACCCTGTAGACCCTTTCTAATACCCACAAACAGAATACCATAACATGAAAGGGATAAATAACCTACCTATACCGAGAGAACTTCATCACACTTACTTTAAGAAGCGTAATACCGCTTAAGAAAGAATCTGAGCCTGTGAGTCTTGAGAGGGTGTTTAAAGCATACTCGGCTGCTTGACAAGCAAATTTTCCCAAAGTACTAAAAGTGGAGACAGATGATTTATCACTACACACGAATATAACTTACAATTTAACAGAGAAATAGACAAAACAATGACAGCAAGAGACGTGCTTGCCTGTGGAAGGTTGCATTGGTATCAATGCAACTCTCAACTTCTATTACACAATCAGCTTCTTCTCGTTGAGATGCGAAAAAAGCATTTTGTAGCTCCAATTTTGTCTGGACTTGTACATGCTTCAAACTGCACAATATGTGTATCTCGGCTTGATGTTACTGATTTAGATAATGTGAGCTATTGGAGAAGGAGTACTTCAAACATGAACATAAATATGTATCCCAATGTTTTGACCGTCATATTTTTCATGTACGGCAATCCCCATTTACCAGATCTTTGGGGCAGATTAAATGAAAGTAGCTAGGACTAAATTAGTCTATGTAATTTCAAGACAAAAGTGCCTGGTATCCACCCAAACAACGCAAGGAGGTCAACTTCTTCATGCTATAAACATGCAGTTACTTGGCCTCCCTCCCTTCAAACCGTCACTTGCTCATTCTTGGTCCTTATTTTGCTTCTTTTCTTATTAATAATAAGAACTCTTATGTGTATTATGGGAATGTAAAACCTAAATAGTCTCAGCTGTAGGGAATCCATTCAATGAATAAGGTATAACACTGTTGCTTTACTTTTCTATTTTTGAATTGCACATCACTATATTTTTCCCTTTCTCGACAAGTTAGTAGTTCTATCCCCTTTACTGATGTAAATTGGGATGTTAATTATTTTTGTATCTTTTATTATTTCATTTGTATTTTCGGATTTAATTTTAATTGGTTGATTATAGGTAGTTTTAGAATAGATTTTGAAGAGATCTACTAGTTTTTAAGTCCTATTAGGTTACTATATAGGTTAGGATTAATTTTAGAAGGTTTAGGATTTTCTTTATTTTGTTTTCCTTTTTCTGGTAGGATTTTCTTTATTTGTTTTAAGTTTCCTTAAGGGATTAGGAGAGGAGGATCTATATATACTCCCCTCTAGTTTTAGTTTTAGGTAGTTGACATTATTATTATGTTCTTTGGTTTTTGAGTTAGTAATAAAACTTCGTGTTTTATCGAAAGAATTCGTTCTTGAGTTCTTGGGAATTCCTTTAATTCCTGCAGAGGTTTTAATCATTCTTGATTAATTCCTATATCATTCCGCCGCGTTTACATCGCTGGTATCGTGAGCGAGGAGCGATCCTTGGAAGATGACCAATTCCGGTGGAGCCAACGGAGACACGCAAGCCACTCTTGCAGCAATCCTAGAGCGCATAGCAACTCAAGATCGTGAATATAGGGAACGTGCGGAGCGACAAGAACGCGAATATAGGAAACGTGCGGAGCGACAAGAAGCCCTCCAAAGAGAGCAACACACCCAATTATTAGCGGCCTTGGCGGGATTGCGAGTAGATGGTGGCGGTGTCAACCCAAACAATCAACATGGTCCTCATGGGGAACACCTCCGCCATGATGGTCCGATTGGACGGAAGAATAGAACTAATGATGGGGGAGAAGAAAAATCACTTCTTGAGAAGATCGATATGCGTTTGAAGCATGGTCGTTGTCAGGTACGAAAATTTTCCATAATGTTTAATAAACTTGACAAGGAGGTCGACGTTAAGAATGATGTGATGCTTTATTTTGAATCTGAGATTCAAAGGGGCCGACTTCATGCAAGTAATCAGTTTTTGGTGGATAAGTATCGCGACCCCGAAGGGATCTTGTTTGAAGGCGAAGCCAAACGTTGTGGTGTCCAAATCGATCTTTATACGAAAATAATTCAGCGTTCGAAGGCACGAAGGGAGGCTGAATTGAAGCGCCTCGAGGAAGAAAATCGCCTTGTTATTGAATACGTTCCTGACCGAGAAGAACATGTTGAAGAGGGGAATTTGGGCATTAAAGAGGTGGACCTATGTGCAAAGGATGAAGTCCTTCAGGAGATTATTAATGATGATTTGGAAGAGTTGGCGAAAAATCTGCCTAATAGCGCGCCCGCGCTAACAGTCGAGGGCGTCCGCGCTAGTGTTAGAACATCCGGAGGAGGATTAACTAGTTATCTACGCGACTGCGCTGGATTGAAGAAAGAGAAAGTGGAGATAATTGATGAAGAATATGGGACGGATAATGGAAGTATATTATTTGATTTTGAAAATATTTTTCCATATCTTACGATGCCAAGAAGTCAAGTTTATTCGAAGTATCTTTTTAAATGGGATGGCAGCTTCCAAACATCGGATGAGAACTCGGGGACGAGTTCTTTTGAAGTGGTGGTGAATGATGTAAATTGGGATGTTAATTATTTTTGTATCTTTTATTATTTCATTTGTATTTTCGGATTTAATTTTAATTGGTTGATTATAGGTAGTTTTAGAATAGATTTTGAAGAGATCTACTAGTTTTTAAGTCCTATTAGGTTACTATATAGGTTAGGATTAATTTTAGAAGGTTTAGGATTTTCTTTATTTTGTTTTCCTTTTTCTGTTAGGATTTTCTTTATTTGTTTTAAGTTTCCTTAAGGGATTAGGAGAGGAGGATCTATATATACTCCCCTCTAGTTTTAGTTTTAGGTAGTTGACATTATTATTATGTTCTTTGGTTTTTGAGTTAGTAATAAAACTTCGTGTTTTATCGAAAGAATTCGTTCTTGAGTTCTTGGGAATTCCTTTAATTCCTGCAGAGGTTTTAATCATTCTTGATTAATTCCTATATCATTCCGCTGCGTTTACATCATTTACAGAAGCTGTTGGAAGCCCATGTTAAAACGAGGATCACAATCCCAAGCTGATAACTGGTTGATCCCTTGTGTTCAATAAATATATGAGTGCGGCTGAGAATCCATGAGAGAATTTTAAGATGTAGGTTGTCAAACTAAAGAAGATGAAAAAACAAAAGCATATTGGAATTAAACACTTTCCAGTCAGAGAAAAAAATAAACTAGATAATCAAGGTTAAGGATAGAGAGAATAAGAAGGACAAGAATAATATGGACAGCAGTAAGTGCAAAGAACATGATCATCAGTAGAAAGACTCGCCCAGGTCATAGGAGAATCAGATAACAGGATTTGTGTTCCATCATAAAGTAGTTAAGCCAAGTGTAAGCTGAATTGGTTTAAGGCGTAGCAAACTGAAGTTCAACTGTAGGTAATTTATATCCTTTATATATTTTGCTACACTAAACCTATATTCCAGCGACTATGGGGAGTCGGGACTTGCTAATCCATAGAAACCATGAGCTTTAGAATAGGAATGACGACCAGGAAAAAGTGTGGGCGCTAAGACACAGCCTGACTAATACATTTCTTAAACGAGGTATTGTGGGAATTGTGATATGACGCAATGACTTATCTTCCTCTTTCAGACACAAGATAAAGTGCTCGTATTGGCAGCTTTACATGGGTTTTAACCTCTGTTCTAAAAGACCCCGCCTAAGGGCGCCTAGGCCCCGCCTAGGCGCTAGGCCCCTCTCCAACGCCTAGTTCTAAGCCCCGCCTAGGTCCTGACTAATCCCGACTAATCCCGATTAGTCCCCGACTAGTCCCCGCCTAGGCGCTAGGCCCGGCTCCGCCGCCTAGCATCCGCCTAGCGCTTTTTAGAACCTTGGTTTTAACAGACCATTTAACTTCAAGCAAATTTCCTTTAATACCCTCAAAATATCTTTTTTTATATTTCTTTTTTGTTCAATTAACGATTCCATATGATGATTCATGTTAGCCGACCCCAAATCATTTTGGGACTAAGGGTTTGCTGTGTTGTGTTGTGTTGTGTTGTTGTTGTGCCCTCAAAATATTCTTTACATGTTAAATTCAGCAACAGTGATTGTTCAGAAGCAGATAAATCTTGACAAAGCTACAACTACAACCCATAACATGCACAAACATGGTCACAGTTAATGCCGGCCAGAAAGAAACAACATAACATAGAAGTAGCTACCATATACTTGGAGCCAGTTCTTACCCATGTGCCACACAAAGATTGTGGACACCCACACTGTGAGAAGTGTAGAAATACTGATCTAACAACCTCCGGTCAGTTCTAGCTGCAATAGGAAGGAGACTAAATATTGCACCGCCGTGATTATTAATTACAAGTATGGTCATTTGTTTCCGCGAAATCCTTCAAAAATAAAAGAAACTGTCAGTAAATAGCTGACACACAATGTGTCTGGGACTTGTTCTCTTGCATAAAAACATAAGTGAGGGATATACAGGTATAAAGACAACATATGGTGGATTCAGACAAATGCTCTACGGAGAGGAATCAAGATGTAACCAATTAATATTAATACAAGCTAAAATTAAAATGTATGTAGAAAATCTCTTCCAGAAACATCAAACTTAGCCACGATAGAAGTTAAATACGCATGTGCAGAAAATACGAGATGTTCACAAATTACTGTTCTTTTTGGTTATCAACCACTAATTGAACTTTATTTTCCCTTTCATAACTGTGTATTCCTCACAGCATATGAAGGTCAACCAGACCAGCATATGCCAGAAGAAACAGAATAGCAAAGAGATAACATATAGCAAAGCAAATTCTTCATGGCCAAGATTTATTTAAGAGAAAAAATAGTAACTAGAACTATGCTAAATGCCTAACCACAAACAAGTTCAAAACATAGTCAGCAGTATCTCTGTATTTATTTATTAAGTTGGTTATCAACCACTAATTGAACTTTATTTTCCCTTTCATAACTGTATATTCCTCACAGCATATGAAGGTCAACCAGACCAGCATATGCCAGAAGAAACAGAATAGCAAAGAGATAATATATAGCAAAGCAAATTCTTCATGGCCAAGATTTATTTAAGAGAAAAAATAGTAACTAGAACTATGCTAAATGCCTAACCACAAACAAGTTCAAAACTTAGTCAGCAGTATCTCTGTATTTATTTATTAAGTTGAATTTTGTTTCTCAAGGTACATTGTCCATTTATGCCTCCAAGGGGCTGACTATGAGACAAACAATGTACAAATAGTAGCACAAGTACATGCAAAAGCCTATACTTACAGACACAAGTTATTACCTTTGTTTCAGGAGAGCCAATCCATTAGAATCATGCAAAAAAGAAACATCTCCAATCACACAAAGTACCTGAACATAATCAGATGATAATTAAGGATGTACATGAACCAAGTGAATTAATTGACAGTAGAAGGTAGGAAGCCACAAAACTGAACATGGATTTTCAATTTTGGCAGACTGGCTAAGCGAGACGGTAACTTTAGTGTTGTAAACATTAAGATTCTAATCAGAAAGAAACACAGCAGAAAATAAGTAAGAACTTAAGTATTTTGACCAGAAAATGGGATGAAAAGTCCATATAAAAAGTCCACAAAAGCAGGAGTCACAGATCTGTAACTCAAAGAGAAAGGGAGCTCGCAAACCAAGTCCCCTCTTTTACTGAAATACTGTATACCTGTTCCATATGCAAAGTGGCTGGAAATGGAACTCGTAAAGCATGCCACACAATTATTCGGTCCAAAGGCATCTTAAATACAGACTAGATAGATACTGGGTTGGAATTCCTCTCTTTACGTATCTTCCCTCTACTCTCCACTCTCAGGTAAGATTTCCTGTCTGTATTTTCAAAGAGATTTATAGTACAGCTATAAGACTAGTTGCTTAATGGCTGGGAAAGAATACTTGAAAACCAAGGGTAGAATGTAGTTCAACTGAGCGTCGTTATACTATGGACATTGAACTAAAAATCTTAAAAGTCAACAACTGACACAAATGCTTACTTTGCATACAAAAAATGGGACAAGCAGAGCATGCAGATGGTAAATAAACAGCAATCCTCAGTTTTTTTAACTGAGGTTTCCTACAAAATAGAGTCGAGAAATTTTTTAACTATGCTAATGTCTCAAAGCTTACTAGTGCTTACACAAAGCAACAAATTATTGATAAAATTAATCTCATCAAAGAGTAAAAGTGCCAACTATGCTAATGTCTCAAAGCTTACTAGTGCTTACACAAAGCAACAAATTATTGATAAAATTAATCTCATCAAAGAGTAAAAGTGCCTGGTACAAAAGAGAAAGAGAAGCACTTATATTCAAGAATTACTATTCTCCCAAAACTTCTAACAGAGAAAGCTTCAAATACTCACTCGTCTGTTTGAACCCACAGCAAAGCCAACAGCTGTGCTAGTCAAACCGTCGATACCACTAGCTCCTCTATTCCCCTGCACATGTATCCAGTGGCATGGTATTCCTAACGTTGACAGAATATCAAAACAGCTAGTATATCCTGCATGGTTACCACCATACATATCTGCATCACGTATAGGCATGCTGTTTCCTATGAATATGGCAGATCCACAATCAAGTGCTTCCGGAGCTAGACTGGCAACATAAGGTTCAGTCAAGGAGCCTTCTGAATGGATTAGAAATGAGATCTCCGACGCAACCTACAACGAATAACAGAGAGGAAATCGAGAAAAGCACATAGAGAGAAATAGGCAATATACAAACCTCAGGCACAGTCAACAAAAACCAATGCACTTCATTGCTGATGGAATGAATCAAAAAGGTCTGTCTATAATGTAGAATGACTAAGATGTTTTCTAAAGTCCCATATTTTATAACCTCCCATCCATAACATCATTGATGATAAGCGACTAGTTCTTAGTATGTAATTTGGATAGTAAAGAATGGAAGAACGATAAGTACTACCTGTCTACAAGCATAGTAATACAATGCAACTTGATGAAAATAATACAAATTTCAGTAATTATTTTTCTGAGCACGCAATTTGTTAAGTAGGTTTGGCTTGACCATGATTAAACTAACACAACTTAAAATGCAGTAAAACCAAACACGATGAGTGCATATCAATTGAGAATGCAATGAAGGCTTAATTTTGAACAAAAGAGCATAGAGATGAAAGAACAAACACGGAATGTAGTGGATCTAATGAAAGTTGAAGAATAAATACCGTGCTTTCTAATGCATGTAGAAAACCACCCCATTTGCGGCTAATATGTGTTATGCAAGATCTGAGCATAAAATCAGTGAACTGTATAACAGAACTTTTGATCCTATGTGTTACAATATGTGAAGGATCGTGGCGACTTGGATGGTTTTCAACCAATATATATGAGCATGGGAAGCAATCTTCAAGCATCTGTGAAATGCGCTTGCTCGTAATGCGGCTCCCAATCTGCATAAGAAAGTAGCAACCCATTAATACGACCAAAAGATATGGTAAACAATATAATGATTTTCTATCTCACCAAGATCAAAAGCAACCTCCCTCCCCTATAATTTACAAATTATCTTATATATGGCAATCAGACCCAATAAAACAGGAAGTCATGAGGGGTGTTCATGGTCTGGTCCAATTTTTGCCAAAATTTCATAAAACCAGAACCAGGACCAATTATACGGTTCTTTACAAATTTAGAACCAGGAAATAAAATGAGAGAATTTCTATGAAAACGTTATATATCCTCTTCCAATGCAGGTTCCACCATGAGCCACATAGATTAATCAATCTGTTAAAATATTTAATCAAGTTCATGTATTTATTCAGCCAAGTTTAACACTTTTATTCTTATCAACAGTATTGCTTGAAGTTCCCCACCCCACCCTTTGGCATGTCTTTGTCCATGGAAATTAATTTCTGGCTAAACACCAAGCTATGACATCAAAGTGCACTTCAATGGGAAAGAAAGACAAAAAGTATAGTAGTACAATATACCTGAAGAACAACATCTGGTTTCACCCAACGCCTAACTTCATTTGAGAGTAGACAATGGTCAAGGTGATCAACAAATAAGGGTGTTTCGTTTGTGTGAGAAAAACCAGTTCCATACTTTCTCAAGCGTAGACCTGACAAGATGTCAGCTACTACTGGCCAGCAAAGGTGTTTAGCCAGGAGAATAGCAGCCCATATATCATCCTCTGTATGTATTCCGCCAAGTAAAAGAAGTCCACGCTTCGCCCCTTGAATTATTTGCAGCACATCTGCAAGATTACCATGAGAATTGGCGCATGCAAAAGAATGCTGAGCTTGGATATAGTTTGTAAATGGTTCAGCACTCGACACCCAAAAATCCAATCCCTTCAAACAGCTCCGTGCCCAATTTGTGGTACTACCGTCCAGAGGTTCCCTAAATTGACAGTTGATATGAACTGGACCACATGGGGAAGAAGATGCGTGATATATAGCTGAGTCAATGGTGGTAAGAACCATCCTTGCAGGAATACTATCCGTGGGAGGTGGAAGAACAAAGGAGTGTTTTACAAAGGAACCAAAATGGTTGACCTATTAAACAAGTTAAAAAAGTGATAAACGATGCAAATATATTAACTAAGTAAAACATTTGAATAGCATGATTAGTTCATACTGGATCGTGCAAAGAGCTTGAGGCAATATCTGAATAGAATTCCAAATATATATGCTGCAAATGCAAAGCCCAACATGGATATGTATAAATGCATCAACAAGTAATAACAGTGGAGGATAATCTAATTATCACTTCACAGTAACTAAAACTTGAAACTCTAACATCGTATGTATATGTATCAGGCAGCTAAAATAAGAAGCATCACTGTATCTAGGGTGAATACCTACAACAACAACAACAACAACAAAGCCTTAGAGATAGAAGGTATCAAAAATTTAAGATTAGATTTGCAGTGTGGTTTCCATAACGGTCTCGGTCATCATTAAATTGGGACACTACAGAAAAACTGGCTGATATGAATATTTTATAGAGAAAGAATGGCAACAAGGCGGAGCACTCGAGTGAAAATTCCACCGCATTAATTGACCATATGAAGTGGCCATGAGGTCCGATTCTGTCATACATAAATTGAAATAGAAGTTTAACATAAATGCATATTCGATCCATACCATCCTGAAAAGAGATCCAGTCACAAAAACCAATAAAAAGTATCATTTGAAGAATATACTATTTAACCTAGATATTAGGCTCTGAGCAAGTTTTGGGAGAAACTAGTTTCTCCATAAATTATAAAAAGTCCACTTTTTTTCTACTTGCAAGTAGTTAGTGAATATTTAGGAAACAGTTTATAAAACAGGACTTTCTATAACTTAAGGAGAAACTAGTTTCCCCCAAAATCTTGTGTTAGGCTCTTGTACAGCCTGAAAAACATGATAAAGAAACAAAAAACTTAGAATAGTAGTGGGGGGGATAACACATACCTGATTGATAGATTGGTTGGCTCCAGCATCCTGCAGCTCTGGGGGACGGTCTGCTGTGAGTAACACAAGTGGTAGAAAATCTTGATGTGCCTCCACTATCTGCACATTACCACTTGATGGTTACAATACATTCACAAAGATGACCCAGCAAATATGCAATTATATAAGATACTGAAAGGAGGAAGACTCACAAAAATAAGCTAAAGAATAAGACTTGTAAAACAAGACCAGCTAGAAAATTACAAGGATCAAGAAAAATTATGCACATGTAGATATAGTAATTAGAGCTAATATAAGGGTCTTCTAACATGTGCCCTAAGGGTATACTTTAAGCATACGCTTTTAGAAACTTTTTGCGTTGGTAGAATTCAAAATCATAACAGGTACGAAATAATTGAAAAAGTTTCCTAAGTAAGGATGCTTCAAGTGTGTTTTAACTTTTAAGGGCACAGGAACCATTATAAAAATATATCATGTACAAACTCACTGCAGGAAGAAGGTTTGAAACTGCAGTGCCGGATGAAGTGATGACAATAGCTGGTCTCCTCGAACCTCTAGCATAACCAACTGCATGGAATGCAAGGGACCGCTCATCCATGCATGCAATACAAGTTGTTCGAGGATGACTGGAAGCAGCAACTGCAAGAGGAGATGATCTTGATCCTGGAGCTACACAAAAATACTAGATGAACAATAATCAGAAAAGTTCACCTAATGGAGGTTGAAAGAATAATCATCTCTAGTCTTACCGTCAAACCTAGTCGATAGCATTCCTCAACTATAAGCGATGCCCACAAGGTGTTGAGGTTGGGGTAGTCTTGCAGAGGGAAACTCATTTCACCAATATGATTCAACTGGTCAAGAGTAAAGGTATAGTTACAATAATTTATGTGCCCAACAAACAAGGGAAGACAAAAAAAATGGTTGTCTAATTCCCATAATTGAATATGACTGAAACTAATTGCTATTATATGCAAACTAAATTCAAGTAAAGAAAATACAAAAAAGGTTACACAGTTCACCATGTCTATAGTAAGAACAGATTGAGTTAGAAGTTCAATGACAGCGACACGCACTAATAGATACATTTTTAGTTCAAACTTATGATCCCTTTCTTCTTTTCGGAAACCCCACTTACTCTGATTAGCATTAGACAGATATATGATCCGGAATTTATTATTAAACCAAAAGACTAGCAAAATTTTATTCATATGTTTCTTCAGAAGTTTCAAAAAGAAATATTAATCCCTAGCAAAAACACTTTACCATGCTATTTGAGATAGCTTCAGTTGCTGAAAGTCTGAGCATGAACTGGTAGGAGCTTGAAGCATTTTTCTGAGAGAAATTGGCACCAAAAAATTAGAACTGTCAACATCATAGTGACAATAGGCATTATCAAGCAACATCAAATTTTTGAAGGAAGAAAATTACCAGGATAAAGAGAATACCAGTTCCATGGGCTCAAGCAAACCATTCCTACCACCAGGAGAAAGAGCATCTATGAATACCTACAACAACAAGCTTCTTAATAGCCAAAGACTTTACTTTGCCTAAACAAATAAAGTGACTTGATGCAGCACAAAATGTGTATTAGTATAATCTTCTTTAGGAAGGTGTTACCAATTGAATTGGGTAGTACTGTCAACGAATAGGCTGAACATTAAAATTGAAATCATTCTTTTGATAAGTATGTCATACAGCGTACGCAGAGTGTCAAACCACCCTAACCAACCTGCTAATATATTACTCATTAACACACTCACAATAGTTATTGTCTACTACAAACTTCAGTAATGTTAAGCTTGACATACATTGCTGGCTCCCTATCTAACAAATTAAGCTTTTAATGAGTCACTAGCTTAACAAGGCTCACAGCTCTGGTTTGCCAAGGTCCTGGCTTCAAGTCACACGTTTGCATTTGATTCCTGAAGTATTGTGAGTGACCTACTGAGGCATGTCTGTTTAACTCTCCACATGTGGACGCGTGATAATGGTGAAAAATACTAAGCTTGACACATATTTTGAAGTCCCTATCTAACAGCTTAACAGTTTAGGTGAGTTAGTAGTAAATAATGATCATGTGAAATACAAGTTAAGAGAGTCTGCAAGTTTTAATGACATTGTCAACTTAATCCTAGGGACAGAAATTTTCGAAGTGAGCTGAAGCGAACCCAAACCAACCCAAGTTGACTGTTATTAATTGATCCGACTGAATAGGGACGAATAACGGGAGTAACTGAACTCAAAAGCTGGATTTCGTATTACTCAACCCATTCCCCGCACTGCTCCTCAAACCGTATATTAGTAGCATATTTTTATCACTATACCTGGTTTTATTTACCAATTAGCCTAGGTGCATGTTTGTATATGTATAACTATGTAAACACCACCATCTCAATCTTTCGATGACAACAAGTAGTTGTCGGTAATGATGCGGTTGATAGTTGATTAATGCGTTTGGGGTTGGGAAGGAAGATGATTGACTTGACCATTTAGAATTGGCTTGACATTTTGTAGCTGGCTTTAAATATATATATATATTAAAAGAAATTAAAATAACAAAAAAGATGATGACGTATTTGGAAGGCTGCAATTTCTTAACTGCCCCAAACTTGTTCTGTCTTTACCCACTCCGGGCGGCCGTGAATATCCTTCCCCGAGCAACCCCTTAATCTCAAGGTCTGACTGCATCTACACAGTTCCAGTGGGCATTATGCACTTGTTACACTCAAGGAGAGGAGTGGTCTTTATGGGCCAAACTGTCGAAGGTATCGCGAGACAGCCCGAGGCGGGCAAGTAAAAAATGAACCGGAAGCGCCCCTTCTTTCAAAGAGAAGAGTGGTACACTTTGCCACCTAGGATTATAATAATTAATAATACTCATCTTTGAATAGAATCTTCTTCTAATAGTATTCTTTTCTTCTCAAAAACAAACAAAAAAATCAATAATGAACCAACAATGTCTTAGAAAACATGTCATCCTTGCCCCAAATTCCCGGATTAGGACATGGATTGGGCTCGAATTAGGGCACAAATTTGGTATCGGGGTGATAGGTTTTCCAGAGTACAATGATTTTTATGTTAATAAATAAGTACAATGGTTAAAGTGAAAGTCGGGTGAAAGAACAACGGATAAAAATGAAGTTTGGCCTCTTAACAATGAGAACTCTGCCTTGTAATTTGTAAACTAGATCAAAGTAAAATTTCACCCTAGGGCCTCACCTTATGGAACTAAACAAAGGTTGTTACTGTGCAGGAATGGAAACTAAAATTCAAAGACTGGAACAAACATAAAAGATGAGACAGAGGTGAGGGAAGTTCACAATATTCAAAAGAGCAGGGGCACAAATAACTTTGTAGAACAAGCTATATTTACCATTTGGGCATTTGTATCCTCTACGATATTGAACTTTCTTAGAGCAGCACTGATGGATTTGTTGACGTGTTCCACTGCCATGGGCCACAAACTTTGTCTGGCCTAAAAGTAAAATTCGGAAAGAAAAAAAAAAAAAAGAGTAAACGTGCTTACAAAAGAAACAACTCTAACCTTTATATATCAACCCAAGCTTTTGACAGCTGTAATATGGCAGGTCCACCATTTGAATCCCAAAACCTCCAAAATGATTACAAGTCTAGATATATGCATGCATCAACCATGCAGAAGTCAGAACAGAACACAGAGTGATGAGGTCCTTACACAGATTGCACGAAGATAGGAGGAATTACCTAATAATGAGAGCTTAAAGGGGATTCAAGCTTAAACAAAAAGACAAGTGTAACAACAAAGGAAAAAACAAGCAAGCGACTATAGAAGGCCAATTAAGAAGCCTCTACAAATGTGATAATGATATTCTGAAGTGCATATTCTGCTACTCGTACAGACATCTAAAGTGGCCAGAACAGCCAACAATACACAAAGATATAGGCAGTAAATGCTTGAAACTTTATTCCATATCTTATAATCTGTCTTACTAATTCACAACAATTTATAAGCATCAGTTTCTTGATGGGTCCACAAGTCAAGTATTTTGAAGAAGGGCAAGAAGGCCAATATGAACTGTAAGGAGGCACATATCTCCTTGAGAAAATAGAAGTCCAGTTGACTGGAGATCCTGACATCAAACTCCAGGAAGAGGCCCATCCTCCTTTGTCCTCATTCAATGGCAGAGCAAGGATTTTCAAAGGGCATTTAAAGCAAAGTTTCAATAATGAAAAATGCAAAAATTAATAAAGAAATATTATCCAAAAACGGAACTTATAAATATAGAATCTTAAAAAACATATAAGTCAAACTTATGGTACAAAAATTGGATACATAAACACTCATACTAAGGACGCACTCCTAAATTATTAGCACAAATCACAACACAACAGAGCCTAATTTACTCAAAAAGGCCAAAATTTAATTCAAAGTAATGTGTAGCCTAATCAACACTAAAGCCATGAAAAACCTTCTCAATAACCCATAATTTTTTTTTTAAACACATTTTTTTTCACTACTCACACACACATGCACGCACAGAAGCGCCTAGGAGATAAATCCTAGGGAGAGAAAGTCTTCCCTCTAACTTCTGGGGGGATCGAACCCATGACCTCCAGGTTGGAAGCCATGAGCTCTAGCCAGCAGGCCAAATCCCCATGTGCCTCAATAACCCATAATGACGTGTAGTTCCCTGGTACTTGGTAATAGGATAAAGCTTGAAGCATATAAAAAAAAAAAAAATTAACTTGATTGTCTAAGTTTCTATTTCCCTGTTTATGCTAAAGTAGAGTTCAGGTAAAGTTACATGCACCTTATCTTGTTTATCTTTTCTAGTTGATCAAAGGCCATCCAACCACGTCACATCCAAAAATCATTAGAAAAAATCCAATAAATTGACTAAACATATACTTCAAGGCTTCAAAAAGTTCCTATCTTAAACAGCTAAACAAAAAGAAAACTGAATCTGTTGAAATATGAACTATGAGATGGCACTTATCCCCTTAAGAAAATAGAAGCCCTAAGTTCGGGGGATCTTGATATCAATATTGGGTAGAGGCCCAAACTAGTCAAATGAGTTGTTGCAAGTGATTTTGTTTCATAGTTAAATTGATTGAAAGACTGGACTAAATGCACAAGCTATACAACTTTTCAGTACTCCTCTGCTCTTTCTCAATAGAATGGACTGAATGAACTGGCATGGTGGTAGCTCTGCCTCTGCCCTCATGTGGATCTGCCACCCTCATTTGTATTGTATGGTGGAAGTTGACACAAATATGCAGAAAAGATTGTAAAAAGGGTAAGTCAAAAGACCAGCTTTGAAAAGTGAACATCAATTGCTGAAGAGCGTATTCTTAATAGAAAAATGGGTAGAACCATAAGAAACAATATTCAGATGTTTGTAAATGTAGGACCAAGGTGTGCAGCAGCAGAACAGAATGATGCAGTCGTAATATTGTACTCCCTCTGTCCCTAAATGAATGTCGAAAAAGTTACAAATTTGCTCTTGATCAAGAGCAAATTTGAAACTTTTTTCGACAGTTATTTAGGGACTGAGTGAGTATATGTATTCCTGCATTCTCAATCATCAAATTAAGATAATACAATGGGATCATTACCCAGGTGGAATGAAGTTCATTCATGCAATACACAGGCAGCAAACTAGAATACAACATTGGTCGGTAGAGATGACAACCTCAGGATACCTGGTTCAGGGATAACTTGTGAATTTGAAGAGCCTCATCAAATGAACAAAGGGAAGAATTACTCCACGCAAGTGTTCCAACTAATAAGGATAAACCCTCTAGCTCAACTAACTCTATCTGCAAAAAATCAAATGAAAATCTCTATCGTTAAAAGTCTGAGCTCCAATACTTTAGGAGAAAACTAAAAAAAATTGTCATTGTACTATAGGAACATTTGCATCTTTTGTCATCTTACTTTATTTTCGTTACTTTTGCCATTTTACCAAGATTCTCGGCTTCCTTTTCTTTCCGGGCCATAACAGAGTTTGGAATTTAATAGACATGTTAAAAAACGGAGAAGTTAAAGACTAAATAAAACATCTGATGGTACCTATTTAGATGCAAACTAGGCCCTCGACGTGACGTACATGACCTTTTATTGATAAATGATCAAACTATATATTTAGATATAAAATAATTTAGGATCCACATTAATTTTGTTTTCCTTGAAATTTACAGAAGACCCTCAGGTGTGAGTAAATAACAATAATAATTAAAAAAAAATGTTTAAATTAAAAATAAAAATGCGATTTATAATTTTCATAAAATCATACACACACACATATATGAGTAAGAATCTGGACTAAGAAAATTACAAGATACAACCAAGAATGGCAACAACACAAACTTCTCCCGACTCCCGCTTGCAGAGTGGGGTTTGACCAAACATGAAAATCAAGGAAGTGGTTGACAAGTGTTTAATTCTCAAAAATCCCACCAAACATTTGAATTCAAAAGGAGGGAACATATTCTTATTGTTAGGTGGAAAATGAATGTTAGTATGGTATATTTATTGTAAAAAGGACAGCCTGAAAGGAAACATACTCTTCAAGTGCAACAAAAAAAAAAGGAATAGCCACTTCTCCAAGTGGGATATGGGTTAGTAGATTGTATTCAGAAGAGGTACAAAAAGTAAGGGACAAAATATCATATTGATAATTATGTATTCATAAGTATTCTAATTTTGATTTATATTTTAAAAATTGTATGTAAAATAAGATTCCCAAATCTAAATAAAATATTATTTTCTTAAATATGAGTTTTATTTTCATTCACAATGGTACAATTTAAATGAATTTTTTTAAATGTGCACGGTTAGATTTTTGGTAATTTTGTTAACGACTTCTATGTTTTTAACGCCTCAATTAAACTTTTAACATTAATGTTAAGTTTCTAATGTTTGTTAGGGCGAAGACATAAAATGAAGCCGAGAATCTTTGTTTAGTAGCAAGCGAAAGTGCAACTAACCCTTTAATACATTGGCAAATTTCATAGTTTTCCGAATACTTAAGCATTAAGGTAAGTATGAAAGTGAAAGTTAACAATGCAAAAACTCAAGTCATAAATCCAATCTTTCATACAACAAAACATCCATGCGATCTTATTCTTTTATTCAATATATTATGAAAGAGTGATGTCACGAGTGAAGGCCCTTCTTTCAGTTATGCATTTTCATCCTAAGAGATGCCAGCAAGGCTGGAAGTGGCACTTCTAGATGCAAAAGGAATCTTTAGCAATAGCAGCAAATAATTAATTGGATTTCTGGTGTTATTTTAATTTAGGACCATATTGCTATAAAGAACTATCTTAGTAATTGAACTCTGTTTATAATAGAAGTTAGGCACATAAGTTACGCACTGGAACCAAGGTTTGAGTCCTGTATTAGAAATACTACCCAAAAACGTCACATTCTTCAGTAACTTGACAAATACTCCCTCCATTACTAATTATTTGTTGTTTTAGACAAAATCCCACGTACCAAGGAGTCAATCAATACCCTTTATCTTTTCTCTTAAATGCGGAGAAGAAAAACGAAAAGTGGAGTACGTGAGAGAGAACCGAGACGCACAAAGGACGTTATTGCAATCTCCCTCGTCCTCTACCAAATTAACTCCCCGCCCATTTCCAATCTGCGCCCCTTGACATGGGTTTTTTCATACAAAGACCGTCAAGAATCCTATCGCAATCATCCCTCGCCTCCGTAACAAGATCACTGGATTCCCTATCCCCTCCATGGATTCTTCATCCCCTCCAAGCTGACTTAGCAATTGAAGGTACAGACTTGGATCTCTCTCCCCCCCCCCCAAATAAGAACAAGGCATGTTTCCCAATCTCTGCAAATTCTCTACACTAGCGCATCTAAAAAGGGTCCTATCAAAGGCATCTAACAATCGGGTCAGTCCAGTCCTAAGGTCAATTCATATGAGTGCATGCAGGAAAAATAACCAATTGGGTCAGTCGGGATTTATATTTTGATTGGGCAGGTCGTTCGGGAGTTACAGCACTCAAGAAACTGAAATGGACGGTTACGTTGAGGTGAGGAAAAAAAGAAGGAGATGAGACTCATGAGAGAGAAAAGGGGAAGAGGATGATATTAATGAGGGGTAATATGGTCTATTCAAACAAAAGATATCTAAGACGTCCAATAATTTGAAACGAGAATCACCTCCTAAAACGCCTAATAAAAAGGAAGGGAGGGAGTACTTGCAAAGTATCTGCCATATTCATATTGTACTCATAAAGTGTACTCCATCCGTCCCAAAAAATAGTCCCCTTGTAAATTGTGCATGCACGCCTATTAAGAATGATGCTCCAATTGCTTATAAATGGAACTTTTGTTTGGGGACAGAGTGCGTATTTAAACTTAATCATTCATTTGAACTGAAAGGTTGGCTTTTAATACTTATTACCCTGTTCCAATAGAAGAGGTGAGTATTCCTTTTTGAGCCGTCCCACGGAAGAGTAACACTTCCCTTTTAAGAAAACATTTTTCAACAAATTGACTATACTAACTTACAGTTCAGTCAAATGTTACTCTTCCATTGGCAAGGGGAGAGTAATAGTTGAATATGATGTCTTGATCTACATTATAAACATAGGGGAATATGACTAGGACACCTAGTCTATTTTAAGAAAGATGGGTTTGTTAGCTCGAGTGGTTCTGAACTTTTTCTATGCATTATCTCAAGAGATATTTAGCTCGGCAACCAAGTTTATTGATATACAATAATCTTCTTGTAATGGATTTTTCAACTAGTTTCTTGTGCAATTGCGTGATGAAATTCATCTACAAACTCCTCGATTAGACACATTCCTCTTTATCTCCAGTTTTTCTCTCTACTTCTACACAAGAGAGGGGAATTTGAGTAGGAAAATGAGTAGCAAAAACTATTGGAAAAATTTTAGACGATATCTATTACAAAATATTTGACTTCCGTAGACTTCCAAATATTAAGTGTAACTCCTTTCTGACGGCATGAAACTTCAGGATGCAAAAGGACAGTCTTTTCCAAAGACGATTGATGAATTATACCAATATGAAAGAAGCCTGGTATGTTCTCAAGATGTCCCCAAAAGCTACAACATACTCCCTCCGTCCCGGGTGAAATTACACTACGTTCCCCTATAGGTGACCCATTTGAAATTACACTTACCCAAAACAGCCATTTATAGTACTTATTTATTAAATGGGCCCCACTTAGCATACTCACAACAACTCTCCATACCCCACTTTTCATACAACACCTACTACACTACAAATATTGTAAAACTTTCCTTGATTTTCGTGCATAGACCATTTGGTGTAATTTCAAATGGGACGGAGGGAGTATTGCATAATAAAAAAATAACTCTTCATGAAACCCCAACGATACAACATGATAGTTAACCATCAAAAACTAGAAGATCTTAACAAAATTATAACCATAAGGTAAAAAATGCATTAGCAACATAGGTGCAGAATAGATGTGTATGAACATTTACCTGGGGAATGAAAGCGCAAAATGAACTAGACTCGTACTTCATGGAAGATGAGATGGTGACAGGATTGCTACCCAAGAAGCCATAAGCAGTATGAAGTATTGAATTGACTGAATGATATCTGTAATAAATCATTATCTTTAGAGAAAATTAAGAATGTTATAAACCATTCATTCTAAATATCCTTAATAACAAAGGATTCTTGATCAGGTAAGAAACCTAGATTCACATTAATTTGACAACAAGAAGATTATCAAAGTCTGTACTAAACTTAAGGAAATCTTAGCCACATATAAATGCCCAATACGAAAGCATTGGCTTTCATTATTTGAATTGATCAACTAACAAAGTTAATATCACCCATTATTCATATCAGAAAAGTTTCAATAAACTCAATACAAATGATAAGTTGCAGATTCGTAGGCCTACTCATAATTGTGAAAGGCTAGCGCCTTCCTCGCCCGCATCGCCATTTTGGCGCCTCTAGGTGTTGAACGCCTTTTGGCTTTATGACGGGCTGTTGTGCGCCTTTTTTGGCCTAGGCGACACTTTTCTTGGTTATGGCGAGAGACATGGGGCGTCCGCCTTTGTCAAAAGGCATAATAGGCGTATGCGTTATGTTAAACTAAGTCTCTAGGTATGAAATTATACGTTTGACATTATATATTACCTTAATTTCATGTATTATTCTATTTTCTAGCATGGTTTAAATTTTATTTTCATGATTTTAAATGACTACTTGTTTACTGATTTGAACATCAATATGTCTTTTGTCTTAGAATTCTCTTTTTTGAGGTTTTAGTTGCATTACGCTGATATTGCATGTGAAATTTTGACATTTATTTAATGAAAAATTCTTGTTCATAACATGTTTAAGCTTTGTTTAGTATATCTTACATATGTATTATTTTACTATTTGTTTGTTCTATTTTTCCGCCTTGCTCGCTTTTCGGCCGCCTTTCAACTGTCTCGCCTTTCGCCTTTTCTAGGAACCTCTCGCCCGCCTCTCGCCTTTCGCCTTTAACAACTATGGGCCTAATAAATGTCTATCACCAAATTGGGGTGTGAACTGCAGGGAGTTAGATAAACACATGACCATCTCTTTCTTCGTTGTAACCTTGCTCGATATCTTTGGAATTGTTTGTTTCAGGTGGCTGAAGAAGGTTGGGTGAGTCCGGAGTCCATATCTTCTTTTCTCCAAATTAAGTTCACAGGGTTTGGTAAAGTAGATATGAGAATTTTATGTGATTGTGGGGTTTTTGCGGTTTGTTGGTGCCTTTGGATGGAGGGAAATCAAGGATTTTTATGAATAATTTTTTACCGAAGCATTTCCTGTGGGATAAAGGGTGGCTTTAGCCTCTCCCTGGATGTATGCCAATGGTGCCTTTGGTGGGTTATCACTGAATGGTTCGAAGAGTGACTGGGTCGCTGCCATCGTTTATCTGTAGCTTCATGTTTTATGTATTATTTTTTCTTTACTTTTTAGATGGACTGCTTGTCCATCCAATGTAAACTGATCTTGATATAATACAACCTTCTTTTCTTATCAAACGAAAAAAAAATGCCTTGATAGTTGATATCAGTGATCTCCTTCTTTCTCCTTGTTTTTTCTCACTTCCGTTTCGCTGTCCATTGCTCAACCCCTTTCTCAAATCTCAACTTCTAATCCTAATATTTCAATAAACCTCTTGAATGATAATTTTTCATGATCGACAACCATTTAAATCACAGATAGTGTGCAGCTTCTAATGCTTCTTCCAAAAATGCTCCCAGGATATGAGGGTCCTGTACTAGAACTTCCATGCATGAAAGGATGATAGTATGGGCCTGATACAAAGACCCTCTGAAATCAAAAGAGAATGATAACTGAAGCAACAGACTAGTAGCTCTCACACACTGTCATTTATAATTGACATATTCTTATTTGGAATCCCTGGTTCTTGCCAAAGTACAACTCAAACCTAATAGTGTTTAAGGCCTTATGCAGTTGATGATGACTTCTCACCAACCTGCTTGCACCCAACTGAACTTTTGAATTCCTTCATTAAAGTTTAAACCAGGAAGTTCTCTCCACAAATACTACTTTAATTCAATAAGTTCTGCATGATGTTTCGGAAATTTGCAGGTAATAACATCAGCTCTTACAGGTATAGAAGTATGTTAGTGGTGATTTCACTTGTAATGAATCCCAAACAAACCTACATCAAAATGTACAATTATTCAAGCTCTTCACTTGCTCATAGACATTCCAAATCAATCAATTTATCATCTAAGACCTATGTCGTCTCTACATTTAACCAATGCACTAAGTTCTGAATCTCAGTCAACCCCATGAATAATTTCAAACTGTTAGTTGTAAAACATCTGCTACTAATTACGCAAGAATTTTCTCAGAAGAGATAAAGATAAGCCAAACATTTATATCAAAGGGAAGTCTACAATTAACAGGGGAAAGTGTAACCTTTTATATTGAATCTCCTCTGCTGAGGCACCTACATATGACCCCTTGAGGAAGACTGCAGCACCGAGTCCAAAAACCCCACGGGTATCACTCAAAGAAAGTGATTTCGGCATTGGGTTCTCAACTTCTGTTGAAACAAAAAACTGAGGAAATACTCCTGACAATGATGCTTGACAGCAAAACCAATTGACAGCTTTTGCCCCAGGGGATACAGCAACCTACAATCAGGATATTGCACCATTTATAATGAGTGAGCATAAAGATAAGTAGCAGTAGAGAGTAACAGCTATTTACACTCGGTATATATACAATATACATGAAAATAACTGAACTTTGACCCTAATGGTTTAGTAAGGCTTCATATAAGCCTGTAGACCTCTAACTACAATGGTAGAATCTACAGAAATGGAACAAGTATTTGATCACGAATTGAGAGAATCAATAGTGGCCTTGACTTCATCAGGCATACCGAATTTAGAAAGAAAAAAAAACTCTTTGCACTGCCTTTTACTTCAACTACCTATAACTTATTTCTCTTTTTTTTACGGGGGGAATCAATAACTTTCAAATCAATCAACCAAACAGATGCAGCTTTAGCAGGGCATATGCTTCCCTAATTTTACAAGCTAGAACAGGAAGCAAGCTACAGAACAATCACTAAGTAGTCAGCAATGTACACTGCAGTAAAACCCATTGCAACTTGGATCCCAATCCGGACAGTCTGGATCCCTCTCAAGTTCACAGTTTTCTGCCTCATCCCCATGACATCTCAAGTCTCAATGACATAAGTAATAAATTGGTCCTATTTGGCAAACATTATCCAGAAAGGGACAGAAAAGAGCATATGCCCCTTATTTTTTTCGGTGAAGGCCATAGCAAACACATTTGGAGTCATCACCAAGCCTCAATTCCTTAACATTTACTTCAAAATTAATCCTTGCCCTACATTTGAGATGAAATCAAGCCTAGGTATGTTCCCAATCACACTAGTTTCCTCCAAGAAATACAATTGTTTCAATCCTATAACTTCACATGAAGAACTCGCCCAATTCATCATACGGTAACTCTCAATGCACCTTGTCTTTCTCACGAGGAGAAGAATCAAACTTCCCAGTATGGCATCCAATGCATTCTTATTACACACATTCCCTATTAATATCCCATTGCACCCATAGCTTTAACCATCATATTAGGCACACTACACTTGTTTACCAAATCAAATGATCAAGCCAACTACATATCGACCATCAAATCACCTAAACCGAGATAACAAAATGAACATTAACATGCATATGCTGTGCAATCTCTACACAATAAAACTAAAATCAAACCAAACAGTAATATGTAAGCATAAATTCAAAAACCTGAAATCTGTACATTCCACTATCAGACTTCGGAGGATTCGACTTCAACGCCTCAACTGCTATCTCAATCTTACCCAACCCCTGTTCCAGAGTCAATGCAGGCGGCAAGTAACGAGTAATGCAGGTAGCCAACAGTAATTCAGCCTCCTCGCCTTCCAAGAACCGGCGACCGTCACCATCCAGCATTGAGCTAGCTCGCACAATACCCTACACAGAACAAATTTAAATTGAATTAAAGTCAATGTAGGAAGGGGAAAATGATTGAATGTGAAGGCTAACCGACATTGAAATTGGGGAAACGGCGGGAGGGAAGGAGAGGTATGAACGAGAAATGGTTGTGACGGTGGCAGCGGCGACGAGTGGAGGGGATTATGACGGCGGTGGTGCGGAATAGGGGAGGCGGCAATGGAGAGCGACGAGTGTGTAATGTGTTGAGGTGGAGGAGGTTCATTGTTTTGAGTAGTGTGAAGGGATAAGGAAAAACCACGATGTGTTTGATTTTATAGGCTAGAGCCAGGAGTGGTAGAGACTAGTACTCCCTCCGCCCATGTGAATGGGCACCAACTTTTTGGGTGTGGAAATTAAAGAAAAGTAGGAGAGAAAAATAGATGGAGAAGGTGTTTGTGAGTATAAAGAATTAAATAGGAGAGAGAATAAGTGGAAGGAATAGTTAGGAAAGAAAATGTTGTGAGTGTAAAAGTGAAGTAGGAGAGAGAATGAGTGGAGGGAATAGTGAATATTCTTTTCCATTTTGGGCAATGTCCATTCACGTGAAACGTCCCAAAAAGAAAATAAATGTCCATTTACGTGGGACGGAGGGAGTATATTTTTAGAGCATGCAATGCAATGCTTAGGGGAAATATAAAGTAACAAATTCTTGCTTGCAAAATAGTTTAGACTTCAATTTTATAATTTTAATAACTATTTTTTTTTAATATAACTTCAAATTTTAATTTTTACACCAATATGCATTGGCATTAGCATATCACAGCAACTCTTTTTTAAAAAAAATTATAAGTGAGTTAAATCTACAAGTTTTGTTATGGATAAATGACAAATCAAGGTCCACAATTTAGGATATGTTAATCGGAATTTGATGTTCTAATTTTGTTTATTTAGGGTTTAAAGTTGATAATGTTAGTGAATTAGGGATTTTTGACGAAATTAATAATGGAATCCCCATTTAAATTACATGTGTGACTTTACTGTAGCTATTTTCGTCATTTATAGTCGGCTTTCGATCTTTAAAAACCTGAAAATGTTGTCATTTCCTTTTTCTCTCTGCTTACTACCACCACTCTCGCGCTTCCTCTTTCCTGACACTCCCCATTTCACTATTCCCTAAGCCATTCTCTTTATATGGCGCTCCCCCCATACCCTGACACCAGTAATGCCGCACCCTGGTCTGTGCTGGTGAGATTCTCCATGTGAAAAATATAGTAAAGTATCCCAGTTAAGTCAAGGCACATGTGATTTAGTTGGGTTATGTTAGAAATTTCGTTAAAAACCCTAACCGTCTAAGATTATTAGCTTTGAAGCTTAAATTGACAAAGTTGGAACATCATACCCCGACTGACAAATGCTACCTAAACTCTTGATCCAAATTTGCCATTGCCCTTTATTATTTGGTTGTTAATGACTACCCGTAAGAAATTGCATGTTTTAATTCGTCAACTCAAATTGTCGGGTTTGTAGGATAATTATCTAACATTGTTAACAAACGAACTTAGTATTTTAATTATTTTAATGATAAAATTGATAGTTTTAAATACATTAAAATCCATTTTTTTCATCAAGTAAAAATTGATTCCTTATATGTATATAAAAAAATATTCTCGTAAATTTTTGTAAGTTTAATTTTATTTGCAACCATTGTATTGTACTTTGCCTTTCACTTTAACGAATATACTTCGATTTTTTCACAAAGACCACTTCACATTTTGAAAGTTCTAATCTTGACCTCAAATTCATGGATTTGGGCACAAATTCATGGATTTGGGCACAAATCATGTACCGGTTAGACACGTATTAGTAGGGATGAGCATGGTATGGGACAATTCAGTATTGAGCTAATACCTGAATCGAACTGTAAATTTTCGTTTCTTAAATTTCAAACCATAATGATTCGATCTCGAATGGTTTAGTTCTATCGATTTTCGATATTTGATTTTTCGATAGTTGTTTCGATTCCTTAGCAACCCTGCTCTCAACTGAGCTAACAAATCTTACAAAAATTATCAAGTCAAAACACAATAATTTTCCTTTTCATGCTTCACTAAAAATATAGAGTAGGTCTGCTGAGAAACGCGTTTCTCCATAACTATGGAGAAACGCGTTTAATAAGCCGTGGCTATACGCTTGATAACCAGAAAATTTCTCGGATATCGCCTTCAAAGGGTTCTCGATATCCAGAAAGCTTTGGAACGGATATCCGTAAGCCTTTCGCGTATATCCGTAAAAATAGATTTGAAGCCAAATCCAAGGCCAAGACCGTAATTGCTTATCAAGGTTTCTCGGATATCCAGAAACCTTCAAATGTATATCCGTAGAAACCATCAAATGAATATCCGTAAACATTTTGAAAGTTTCTCGATATTCATTTTGAAGGTTTCTCGGATATCCGAAACCTTCAATGTATATCCAGAAATCATCGAATGAATATCCGTAAACATTTTGAAAGTTTCTCGGATATCATTTTGAAGGTTTCTGGATATCACTTTCATAAGCTTCGATATCCTTTCAAAGGGTTTCGATATCCAACCTTTGAGATCGATATCCGTAGCAACCGGGACAAGGTCATGGCCAATACAAAAAGTTTCTGGATATCCTTTCAAAAGGTTCTGGATACCCGTAACCCGTTTCTCCATAACTTATGGGTTTCTCCCTAGATTTTACGAAAAATATATGCATGAACAAACATATGTAATATTGATATAATCGTACTCTACTTCGTAATTTTTTCACAACCTAATCATATTTAAAAAAATGTAAGAAACATGGTTATATAACGGAATAAAGAAAGCTAATTGAAAAAGAAAAAGTTAGACTTGTCAACCAAAAACGAAAAAACTTCAACACAAAAAAAAAAAACAACAATATAATGCAGATGTGCATGAACAAAAGGAGAAGTTAAATTAACATAGTATAAATTCGTCACACAATTCCAATCAACCAAACAACCCTGCAATGAGTGGAGTCAGTGGGGATGACAATCGTCGACGCACAATAAAGACAGGGGTAGGGAGAGAGACAAAATTGAAGTAGGTTTCCAAAAATACGCACGAAAAAGAAAAATTATATATATATATATATATATATATATATATATATATATATATATATATATATATATATGTCCTTTGATTTATTGTCACGGTTCATGATATCGGTAGGATTTTTTAACACTATATCAAACTCAATACCAAAAATTTAGTTCCTTTAAAATCAAGTAACATACGCTAATGGCAACTTTGGTTTCATTTTTTTGGGTTTGGTATTTTCGAATTTGATTCGGTTTTTGGTATTTTCGGTCCTTCTTTTACACCCCTACGTATTGATTTTTTTCTTATATAATTCTATTTTAAAAATATATATACCAAAATATTCACATTTGAAACTATTTTCCAAAATGTCTCAATTTTTAGAACTCGCTACACGGTGTAGCGAGTTCAACATGTTACCGTTGAAACTCGCTACACGGTGTAGCGAGTTTGGTTTAATTAGGGTTTGGCGTTTGAATTTAATCAGTTTAATTATCTAAAGCATAACTCGCTACACCGTGTAGCGAATTTGACCGGTCAAACAAAACTCGCTACATGGTGTAGCGAGTTTAGAAAAATCTCTTTTCCCCTTTCCGACTTACAGTCTGTTGAAAGAAAAAAAAAACTAAATACTTGCCGCCGGTAGAAGAAGAAAGAGAGAGAGAAGAAGGAGAAATTTTGCCATTGTTATTATCATCAAATTCAAGCTTTTCATCCCCAAAATTTCGTTACTGTAAGTTTACTTTCATGTTTTTTACTTCATTGTGTGTTGATTTTTTTTTTATTTGAGTATTTGTTTACTTGCAATTTAAGTTTATTCAACTCAATTGTTGATATATTTTGAACTCAATTGTTAGCATACTTTGATTTGAGTTGTTGTATATGTTGATATTGAACTCAATTATTATTGCTATTGAACTCAATTGTAGGTATATTTGATCTCAATTGTTGGTATATTTGAACTCAATTGTCATATATAGGAAATTATGGGGTTTTGAACTCATTTTGTGGGCTTTATTGAACTCAATTGTTAGTATGTTTGTTATTTCATTTAGAAGTAGATATTAAAATTGGGTTTATTTTGTTGAAACAGATGGATACCTTCGTTGATCCTGGGCCTATCGATAACTCTGTTTTAACTGAACATGAGAACCATAGAGCTCATTTTATTTGGGCTGGACTGCAGGTTGCTAGTCCGCTCACATTTCGTCGTGGTGGCACGTTGCCGGATAGACTAGCACCGAGGATTTTGCCTAGCTTTGCTGAGTGTTGCTTTAGTGATGTTCATTACATAGGGAAAATTCATTATGATTATGGGTTGCTGGAGGCCTTGATTGAGATATGGCATCCGGGGACCCATTCATTCCACCTCTCGGTTGGTGAGATGACGATTACCCTAGAGGATATCGGCATGATTTCCGGGTTGTCGATTGGTGAGGATGATGTTACTGATGCTGATATCCCAACTCTTATAGACTTACGGGTGGTATGTCACCAGCTTTTAGGGGCTGTCCCATCTCCCGGAGATATGGATGGGAGTGGTCTAAAGCTAACGTGGATTACTAGTCAGTTTCCACACTTCCATGACCTCGCTGATGATTCCCCCAATGACATTGTTGATATGTACACTCGGGCATATATCATGCTCGCCTTGGGTTCTACGGTGATGCCTGATCGTACGAACAACAAGGTTAAGTTGTATTATCTCCCTCTGCTTCGGGAGCTTTCGAGGGTCTGGATGTACAGTCGGGGAAGTGCGTCGATGGCTTTTCTATATCGAAAGCTGAGTAGTGCGACTAACCCTTTGACGAACCAGTGCGGTGGATTTCTCAACATTTTACAGGTATGTTTATCTCATTTTAATGTGCATTATGTTGTTGGTTTTAAGTTTGGTTTCAAATTATTGGCATTAGTTATAGTATTTGATATAGATTTTATTGATATAGATTTGGGCTTGGGTGCGGTTACTATGTGTGCAAACTGGAATTCAAAGGCAAAACATTGATCCGAACTTCGAGCACATGCCACTGGGATGCAGGTATACATATATCATACGTTATTTTCTCGTCGTTATAGTTTTTTTTAACTGTTTCTTATAATTATTCTTTTTATGAAATTTCAGGTGGACCGGATCATCATTGTATCACAAGGAGGTTACTACCCATAACCTGTGAGGCTATCGTGATCAGCTGGCCAAGCTAACAGATGATCAGGTTGTGTGGCAGCCTTATAGAGATAGATATGCTCCGGCATACTGCACTCAGGGACAGGCCGTATAGATGGCGCGGGTCCCTCTTATATGCTTTGAGAGGATAGAGTGGCATTTGCCGGATCATGTTATGAGGCAGTTTGGCATGCTGCAGGGGGTCCTAGAACCGTACGATACTCGGAGGGACTTGCGCAGAGTTGATAGACGTGGAAATAATCTTGTGATTTGGAGCGACCGCCATCAACAATACATTGCACTTTGGGGACAGCGGCGGAACTTACTGGCTGGGGGGATACCAGGCTTTCACGTTATGCATTACACTGATCCATATATGATATGGTTTCGGAGCATAACAAGCATGTTTTTGCAGAACCCCCTTCATATAGAGGACGTCTGATACCGGTCGATTGCCCCTTTCCTAGAGGGCGTGGTAAGTATTTACATTTTTCAAGTTATTATTTCTAGTTTTTTTTTTAAAACAAAACTTCAATTTATTAACTTATGTCTCATATTTATTTATTTTTTTGCTATAAAAACAGGTGCATAACCTTCAACGTATGCATATCTTCAATGAGGTGGAGGAGCATACTCAACAAGCTGAGCTACGAAGGTTGATTAGACACACGCTCACGGGAGTTAAGGAGCAGCAACGACTTGAGGCTGCAACACCTCCACCATCGTTAGATCGCGTACATGGGGTAGAACCTCGACAATGTCGGGTTAGACATCGTGCACAGCTATAACCCCAACCAGAGCCAAAGCCGAGCTGTGAGATCCGACGAGCTCCGAGACTCAGTATGATGGACTCTTTGATATAGATTCACAGTGGGGAGCTACTCAGGTGGAGGAGCACGAGGAGAGGATTAGATTGGAGGTTGAGGAGAGTATTTATTCAAATACATACCCTCGTCACAGCCCGAGTCAGGTGAGTGGAATTATTAACGATGATGATGATTTCGTTGACCCTCCACCTAGGACTTTTCACACGCTCGTATATTCGGAAAGTGGCATTAGGGTTCCTTCATCATCCTCACGAGCGGATCTTCCACCCTTCTCTGATCCGACTGCTACTTCATCTAGTGGGGTACGTCTTACCCCTGCTCAACGGGAGGAGTTAATTAGAAGAGGGTCTCGGGAGCGGCATCTGACGAATAAGTTCACCCCGGCTACCTATGATAAAAAGTATGATAGGAGTTATTTAGATGTAATAAAATGTTGTAGTATTAGTTGTTTTATTATTATTGTAAGAAAACATTTATGTATTTTCTTTATGGTTTTTTAAGTTTTTATTTGGATGTTTGTTGTATGGTTTTTTAAATGTTTGTACATTTTAGTATATTTGTATATTGTTTTGAGACTTTAGTGCATGTTTTGAAACTGAATCCAAGTCAAACCAAATCCAAATGAAAAACAAAATCATATTCAAACAACAAACAACACAAATTGTATAACCAATCAAAATTACATCAAAGTCATACTCAAACGAAATCCAAATGAAATATAAAGTAAATCCAACAAATCAAACATAAATTACATGAAAAACATTCTTCTACCCCCTAGTGTTTTGGCATCTACGACGATTGTGGCCTTCTTGTTTGCATGATTAACACAGAGTCTTCCGTTTATCTGCTTGAAAGTCCATACAATTTCGGAAGCGTCTTGATATAGGCCGTCCAGACTTCGCAGAACGTCGAAGGTGGGGATTAGGGAAAAAATGTGGCACCAAACCATCCACATCCCAATACATGGGGGATTGGTTCAAATGTTCCCTTCCATGTCTTGTAGTATTCCCTAATGGTGTAAAATAGAGAAACGAAAGAACGACCATCAAGATGTTGGGTATGGCAACATGCAAGAAGATGGGAACGGGGCATGTGATCGGCAACCCATGTACCACATGTATAGGTACGCTCATTAAATCAGACAATTTGGATATTTTCACCTTTATCACCGTGACGTGCGGTTGTCACATGATACACCTCCATCTAATGATTGTTGAACCTCCTAACCTGATGTGTCATACCTTTCTCGCTATTCTTTAAGTATCGGTAATGAACTTTCTAACTGAATTGGTGTAGGGGATTGATGTTAGGATTATCAGGATTACCTCCTAAGGCATTAAGTGAAAATCCATGTCTTACTTGAAAGTACTCCACACAACGGTAGAAGGCAGTTTCAACAATTGCTGTGATTGGCATCCCACGGGCTCCCTTCATGATACCATTGAAAACCTCAGACATGTTAGTAGTCTGTAACCACCATCGTGTGCCAATGTCCATTTTCTGGCATCTAAATTTAGAAACCATGCAATTGCCTCGGGGTTAATTGAACGGGTACTCTCTAAGGTAGATTTCAATTTTCTATCTTGACTTGCTCTACCCGCTCTCCAAAACAGATACTTCAAACCTTCCCCTCTATACTTATCCAAGAAATTTGCTCGCATATGTCTCAAGCAATATCGATGATGCACATTTGGCCACCACGTATATTCTGCTATATTCTTAAGAATGCCGTGATGACGGTCAGATATCAAGCACACTTCACGAGTCCAGTCCTCTTTTTCAACAACATCAAATGCAAGAGGAAGTATACTGATTTGGGCGTCAACACCCATGGCAATCAGTATTACCCCTTTAATGTTCCATCAATAGAAATGACAGGCCGACAATGAGAGAAAGCTTCAATGCAAGGCCCAAATGCCCAAAACACCCGTTGAAACATGTGTAATTCACCGACAGGAGGAGGAGGATGAGTTTACTCAACAATTGTTCTGGGGTTATATTTTTGGATGGCTGCTAGCACTACAAAAAAAGGGGTCTTTTACCACACTTTATTTGCTACGGTTCGTCGAATCGACACAAATAGGCTTTTATTTATTACGGTTTTTAAGACCGTAATAAATAAAAAATTATCTGTTACGGTTTTCTACAAATCGGGGTAAATAAATATTTTTCTGTCGGTCTTTTCTAAAACGTAACAAAAGTTTTTAACGAGCAATTTTTTTTTCCATTTGTATTAGTTTTAATATGACCGTAGCAATTGTTTTTATAAAAAAAAAAAATTAAAAAAAAATGAAATCTCTTTTCGTCCTAAATTATTCCAAATTTCCCTCCAGTTCCCTCCACGGCTCTACCCCCTTCCCTCCCAAAATCTTCAAAATCTCAAAGCCCTAAAATTGAAATCTCAGTTTTCGCCAAATCCGCTGCTGAAAAAAAAACGCAAACTTCCCTCCACGGCTCCACCTCTTCCCTCCCAAAATCTCAAAGCCCTAAACTAAAGCCCTAGAAATTGAAATCTCTATTTCGTCCTAATCGCCGCTGCTGAATAATCTCTCTTTCCGTCCCAAAAATCGTAATCCGCCGCTGAAAAGGTAACCATTGTTCTCTCTAATTCTACCTCAACGTCAATTTCTATAATCTATGTATTTATCTAATTAATCTTTTCTTCTCCACGATAACAACGACAGTTGAAGTCGCTAAGTAGCAAAGCAAATGCCCGGAACTCCGGAACAGGTTTCAATATTCATCTGTTAATTCAATATTTTTTCAATTATGATAAGAATATTATTCTCCTTTTGGATTTATGTAATTCAATTTGTCTTTCGCTTAATTTGGTGCAAATATTGTTTGATTGTTTTGGGGTTAGGGCATAACAAAATTAGTATGTCATTTTACTTTGCTTGTTTTGTTTCGGCTGATACTTTCTATTGAATGGTTATTGGTGCTGGACGGGACTTCGAATTCAGTTGTGTTACTCAATTTCTATCAAATAATTTAGTAGAGGACAATTTCTATGTTTATGAGTTGAAATTGTAATTGCAAATGATTGGTAGTTATAGTTGATCTTATGTTTCTAAGGTAATGATGACAGTCTGCCAGTATAAACTGAAGTGATTGGGGTTTATGACTTGGGTTTACGGCATTTTAATTCTTTAATCGAGTTTGGGGAATAGGGGATCTAGTTTTGTTTTCTAAGCTCAATTCCTGTGGCTTTTGAGCGGATATTAGACTTGTCAACGAAAGAGAGTTCCACTAAAGAAATATTCCAAACAGGAACCTACCCTTCTCTATGCCTGATGAAGATAATGCATTAAGAACCTTAGCTGCTTCTGAATTAAGATATCTTGAGAAACTAAGCATCTAACCTGTGAAGCGTCTGTACTACCGCATTAATAGCTTGAATGCTTTGTTGGTACTCTCATCTTGATATTCATATCCAAGACTGCTAGCACGAGCCTTGAACTCTTGCATCTCAGCAGGTGAGACTTGAATACCAACTAAAACATTTGCACCAGCTTCTCCCTAAAAACACCAGGCAAGGCAATTTTTTATAGGGTCAGAATCAGTCATAAAATGTTGAAATCATTATAGACATATAAACTCAATTCAGATTAGGAAAAATAACTTCTAATATCCTGCTTGAAAGAAGAAATCATTATAGACATGTAGCTTGATTTTTTAATAGGGATCTTGGTCAAGTTTTTAGGGTCTTAAGTAATTAAGTTTAGTAATAAGATATGCAACGCAAGTATAATCTGGGCTTACCATACAAATCTAGAGAGGTCTGATTTGGGATCTCTTTCCCTGGAAATATTGATATTTCATTCATTCCCACTTTTCGGGAATTTGTGTTTTATTGGTCTAATTGAGAGGGAATGGTAAAGTTTTGGATTCTGATTTGATAAAAAGAGCTTGTAGAAAGAAGGTTGTCACAGACCAACATTTCTGGAGTGAGGATTCACCCAACAACGAAAGCTAAACAAATGAATTATGAGAGCTAATTAAGTAATTTGGTGGAACCACTGTGAGTAATCCAAAAAATCGTCTAATTATTTAAACATTTTAGGGTCCACTAACTAAAAACCAATAAACACAAAAAGGAATAATAAATTAGACGGAACCACATAACTAATTAGAAGGTTTGAGATCAAACTTGTGCACGGTAATGGAACAAGCTAATATTCCAGCTTGGACTAAACACATTCAAGAATTTCATCAAAGCACATGGTCTCTCTGGGAAAATGAAACGACAAAGAAGCTCATTTTCAATATCTGTCCGCCCCCCCATCTGGAAAACAAACCAGCATTGAACAGTTTAGTGGAAAGTGTTGTGATGCAAAAAAGAACTGGTAGAAACATGCCTACAAGCATATGGAAAAGGAGATACGAGATATCAAATTATTATCATAAAGTTACCAGTGAAGACTTTCTGGAAGTAGATGATCTTTTATCACCACTTCAATAGACATTTTTTAATCATCAAGTATTACAGCTATGGGGTTTCAGTATATGAACAGAACATCCCTTGTATCTAATCGAGAAGGGAAAAAAATATCTTTTTTTGTTGGTGTGTGAATTCACAGCAGGTGGCAGCAAACTTCTAACCAGATGGATTATACATGTCGATTTTCCAGGTCTCGGGAAAATAGTGGCTTTTGGACAATGTTATATATTTAGCATATGTTTAGTACTATGAGATTATTTCTTTTGGATATTAAGCACTTTGGGATTATTGTGGTATTATTGATTTTGGAATGAAAAAGTTCTCTTTTTCATATACATATTTTCTAGAAATTGTGATTTAGTAAAAATATATCACCATTTTAGAAACTATTATATATATATATATATCACTTTTAAACATGACACTGTTTCTTTTGTATTGTTTCTGAACCGTAATAAATATATCAATTGTGACGGTTATATTCGTCGCAAAAAAGTGTAACATAACTTTTAAACATATGACACAGTTTCTTTTGCATTGTTTTTGAACCGTAATAAATATATCAATTGTGACGGTCATAACCGTCGCAAAAAAGCGTAAAATAACTTTTAAACATATGACACAGTTTCTTTTGCATTGTTTCTGAACCGTAATAAAGATCGTCACAAAAAACAATTATGACGGTTTACCACCCGTCACAAAGTATTTGTGACCCACGCAATTAAGTCGGACACAAAACCGTCACAAAACCGTCACAAATACCTTTTGTGTCGGTTTTTGAATTTTTTGCTACCGTCCGTCGACCGTCATAAAAGGGGTTATTTTTTGTAGTGTAGTACGCGGGGTAACCTTATATAAAATTCCTCCCAATCTTCAAAAACCTCTGCAATGCCCTTCTGCTTTCCACACCATGCCTTCTTATACGTAATTTTCTTTCCAAACATACCACGGATGTGTGCAATAATAACTCTAACCTTGACATCTGAATAGGCCTTAATAAGACTAACTACTTACCGACCAATAAACTTCGCATCTAGGTTGGGGTGATCTCGACTTTCTCCAGAATATAAGCAAAAATAAGGAACCTTATACTTGGTCACTTCCAAATATCTAAACTTCCTCCTACTCACACGAATATAGAAATTGAATGGAAAATTTTTCAATAGACATTCAATTACCCATGTGTGAGTTGTGCTCTTTCTTATCCTGAACCGGCGATTGGTGCGAATATGGTACCTTTTTATATCAAATTGCGCATTGTTCTTGCTAGAAAAGCGTACCCCTTTAGCAATTTCATGATTCTCTGGATCCCAAACTGGAAAACTAAGTTCATTATGATAATCAATGAAGCCTTCTTCTTGTCGAGTAGAACAACCAATACCACTGTAAAAAGGATAATCTGCACTCTCATACCTTCGATTTTCCGGCGCTTCATAATGAACCAAATGTGTTTCCACGTCATCATCAATCGGCCCATTATCACCCTCGATAACCCATACCTAGAATGGAGTTCCTCTATCATGGGTTCCCCTGCTCTTATGGGTTTGGGCCTAGAGTATAAGTCCTACCTCGGCCTGATCTACCCCGGCCTCTACCTCGGCCTCTAGATTGGGCTCCCTCGGTGAATGCATCTACAATCCTCCCCGAAGTTGAGGTACAGGTAGGACGAGCATCACCACTTCCTCTTCCCGTCATGGCTGCACAAACAAAAGTATTAAGGGTCATTACTTGGCCAAGGCAAATGGAAGATGAGGAAGAGGAAGAATATCCCTCCTCGTCCTATAAATTAAAACCGAGGAGGGACCCTTACCCAACAATGGGGGACGCTCCAAATGGTCAGACTCCAAGTAATACAAATTGATGCGGTTGATTATCTCAGACCAACCTTGGAATAGCACAACGTTGGGAGACTCAACATCAAGTCGGTCTATCCTAAACTGACTAGGATAACCGATATCGGTTTTAGGAGATTGGTAACTCGTCAAAATCTCTCATATCTCGTTCAAACTTAACATCATCCATGACTCGTCAGTCCTTTGATAAATTCTAAGATTTTGGGTATGGTAACAGTAGAGGGCATTGGGGTTACTTCTCCACGTCCTCGCCATCTCTAGGTGAATGTGTGCTCGCCCGCGAAATTTTGTTTTCCAATGATGAAAAAGAAAAAAAGGAGTCGCCACGCCATGTTTTAGAGGTACACTTTGAAAAACCTTTTAAGAGAGAATGGGTCCGGGGGTCAGGTTACGTGTTGAGAATAACCGAGAGTTCACCCAACACGCCTCGTCCATAGACGAGTCTTTCTAATTAAACATCCAATTAATCCATAAGTGTGTGCAAGCATTGATAATGAACAAATGTAGCAAACATATATTTTATTGATATGAACTTGGAAACTTACAACTTGTGAACCAATTATTCAGGGAGGCCACATCCCTAATACAACAGATCAATACAGATTACAAGGGAAAATGGTTTCTGCAAATGGACATAGAGTGTCGCGTGACACAGGATGTGTCTGGCTAGATGTGTCGTGTGAGACAGGATCCACCCAGTCACAGTGTGTCGCATGACACACAGTGTCCATCTGCAGATACCTACAGATTTGAACTCAGCAACACCGATAACCAACACAGATCCAATTGATCAATAAGATAGGCTTCAAAATACGTAAATAATAACAATTCAACCTAGGGAGTGTGGATATGGATAGATCCACATCCCCTTGGGGTCTAAACACCAATTTCCACAATAATTAAGCAATGAACAACCAATTATCCAAAACAATTAAGTTAAACAGAGAGATTGCGATTGGGATTCAGTAATCAAGACGGATAGAGTCTGATTACTGAATCCAAGGAAGAGAAAACAATAGAATTATTAGAAGAACAAGGTGGAAGAGAGAGGGAAAAGGGAATTGAGGATGTTACCCTTGTTGATTCCACGAATTCTGTACCAAGTTAGGTACAGAACCCTTCTACAACAGCTTCTGGTCCTGGAGAGCTTCGGAGGATTAGTTGAAGGTGGGTCTAAGGGGTGATAGAAAGAAGTGGGTTGAATTGGAGGGAATTAGAGGTGAATTGGGAAGAGAGAGAGAGGGGTGTGTGTTTAGTGTGTGTGTTACGCTGCAATTTTGGCAGAGTAACAGTGTGTGAAGTTGGGATCCATTTCTAAGAGGGGAAGGGTCTTATTTATAGGCTGCAGTTGATGGTCTCAGTGTGTCGCACGACCTTCTGCAACCACTTTCCAAGCCTCGACTTGTCGCGTGACACAACAAGTCCCCAACTGCTTTTGGCTCCAAAACCAGTTTCTGGAACATTCAGGGAAAATACCCAAAAGGTCCAAAAAGGTTTTATTCCCAGGAGGTCCTTTAGCATGAGCAAAGTACGAAAAGGTACTTCCTTCGCGGGAAACTTATGAAATGTTTCTGGAAGTCTCGGGATAGGCCGGGAATTTACCAAAATGCCCCTTAACGCAATTTTATCACATTAAAATGAACCTAAAAGGGTCGCGAATTGGATTGACGTACTTACAGATCCCCTCGGCAACGTCACTTTTGGAAAAAGTGAGGTTGTCGATAAATAAGACCCAATCCCAATTAGCGGCAAGGGATAAGGCGGAGGGCTAGACGGTGATCTGGGGAGATCGGATGGCTGGACCTTTGGAGAAAGGATTCCTACGTATCCCTAAAAGGGAATCAAGCCAAATCGTAGTTCGGAAACGAAACTGACAAGAAGCAAGAAAGGGTAGAGATGTGCCTTCATACCTTTGATGTGCTTACCTGTAGCTGCCTGAGGGGCTGGTGCTACTGCAGGTGGCGAGTAGCTATCGGAGGGTCTCATGATACTGCCGTTGGTGCAAGGTTGTAGCTGCCGGAGGGACTCATGCTACTGTCGTTGGTGCAAGGTTGTATCTGTCGGAGGGACTCATGCTACTGGTGGTGGTCTTCGTGGACGCCGGAGGGACTCATTCCACTGGGTGTTGGTGCAGGGTAGCTGCCAGGGGACTCACGCTACTGCTACTGGTCTTCGTGGATGCCGGAGGGACTCAAACCACTGGGTATTGGGTTGTAGCTGCCGGAGGGACTCATGCAACTGTTGATAGTCTTCGTGGATGTCGGAGGGACTCATACCACTGGGTGTTGGTGCAGGGTAGCTGCCAGGGGACTCATGCTACTGCTGCTGGTCTTCGTGGATGCCGGAGGGACTCATACCGCTGGGTGTTGGTGCAGGGTAGCTGCTAGGGGACTCACGCTACTGCTGCTGGTCTTCGTGGATGCCGGGGGGACTTATACCACTGGGTGTTGGGTTGTAGCTGCCGGAGGGACTCATGCTACTGTTGATAGTCTTCGTGGATGCCAGAGGGACTCATACCACTGGGTGTTGGTGCAGGGTAGCTGCCAGGGGACTCACGCTACTGCTGTTGGTCTTCGTGGATGCCGGAGGGACTCATACCACTGGGTGTTTATGTAGGGTAGCTATCAGGGGACTCACGCTACTGCTGCTGCTGGGGATAAGTGTAGCTATCGGGGGACTCACGCTACTGCTCCTGTTGGTAGTTTCGGTTACGCAAGTGCGGGACGGTCTACGTGACGGTTGGCTTTGGGGTCAGGGACTTTGCACAGTAGGACGGGAACTTTGCTTGCTAGGGAGCGGGCTCTTGCTAGTGCTTTGGCGGCGAGGCCGGTGATACTGATGAACGTTGCTTGGGGAGACTGACAGATGTGGAATCTTTGTCTCGGCTTCCACTTCGAGGGGGCAGTCCTTTGATGGTGCTCAGTTGATCATTGTACCTGCGGGGGAAACAACACTCCAAGCACTAAATACAACTATGCTATTCTGTTAGCAAAGATTAAACTATGTTAGCTTGTTTGCACGAGTCTGTCTGTTCTGGGAAAGAAATGCGATCATTGTATTAAAAGGTCGGCTTTGTCGGGTTTGTACATGAGATGATAGAGCTATATCGGGTGAGTGTATATGGTGATACATATGGTGGGGGGGTCCTCTCTCGTGCATTTACATGGGAATGTATGCGAGGATGGGAGGTGAATTACAGCGACGGCGAGTCGGAAAGTGCCCTGGGGGTAGACATTGTAGGCGTTTCCATGTTGTCTGATATCGACCAGATGTGTCGCCCGACATGCCATGTCTGCTTGGCAGGTTGTGTCGCACGACTGGATGAAGCTCGTAACAGGTCCCTTTTAAAATCAGCTCAGGCTTCATTTGTAAACATTGCCCTTTCAGTAGAAGGAAACCAGCAGCCCCAGCTTGACAAACAAGCGAATTCTTTGGCCAAGACTGATACTTTCGACTGCAATGGAGTTCTATAGCGAAGAAGTAGCTTCTCGGGAACATCAATTTCATCAGGACTTTGTTGAAATTTGGGGATTTCATCAGAGGCATCATAGGCAAGTTATTGACAAGCGGTACAACATGCCATGCATTTGGCCCTTGAAAGACTGGAGGATCCACTGGGATTTGCTCCGAGCTGCATCCTGTTTTTGGGACTCGGAGCGGCACGTCTTTACTCTGTCATATAATGATCTGACACCAACCATGGAGGACTTCAGGGCATTGACAGGCCTGGGCAAGGTGGCGACTGTAGCATTTCCACGGGACGGACTGTCGGTTGTGGAGCAGTTATCGGGCTTCCTGTGCTTGCCAGTGGATTAGGTACCATCTATGATTCTGGGTGATGGGTCCATAGACTTGACTCGGATGGCTAGGTTGCGCTTTTCCAGTCCTGAGTTGTTTGATCTTTCTACCTCTTTGGATATATTCATGTTGTTTACCCTGTCGGCTTACTATTTCTGTGGATATACTGGAGTCTGTTCGAGTGCGTTGCTGGAGATTGTCAGGCAACTAAGGGGTGACCGGGGTGTGGACCTTCGTCAAATCCGGTCCGGCCAAGGGGAGATGGACATTGTACCACTGCTGCTGGCTGAGACTTACCATGGTATTGACTGGCTAGCAGGAGGATCGGATTTCATGGGAGCAGGCATCCCCAACTTGTTATCCTTGTGGTTCTCTGAGAGGTTGCGCTTGATTGGGCCATTACCAGAGGGTCAGACGGTGATGCCTTGGGTGACCCGGCCACGCAGGCTGCTGAGGGATGCGGCCGCTGACAGCTGGCAGACGAGATTGTCGTGGTACGGGACTAATGATCTGAGCTTTTGGATTCCCGCGTGGAAGTTACAGACTATGAGAGACATTCAGGATGGATCAGTGGTAGTCAGGATGCAAGGCTTGCATGTATCTTCATTCTGCGTCCCATCACTGGTGAGCAGACAGTATGGGTACCATCAACAAATTGTCCGGGCTTTGAGGGAGAGGCTGACGACTGATGCTGTTCCGATGGACATGACTGAGCCCCTGACCTGCGGCTTCAAAGCCAGATCCTTTCTGGAGGGTTTTCTTCCCACTCGTACGCTTCTTCGACAGTCCAGAGGGATTACATTCTTGACCACAGAGTACTTGATCTGGTATGAGGAGCACCAGGGTCCTGTGCAGTTGGCAATAGAGGCTCGCCGTCGGGAATATTTAGGAGCAAATTACCCAACCAGTCGGTCTTTCAGGGATACAAAGGCCCGGGGGAACCAAGATAATGTTACCGGCGATGTTGCTGAGGACTATCGGAGGCAAGAGATCCGAAGAGCTGCTCTGAGGGATGATCCAACGGTGATAGCTCGCAGAGAGGCCTTGAGACAAGAGAGGATTGCTAGGGCCGCTTTGAGGGAGACTGGTCTGATCGAGCCACCGACGCGTGTTATACCTGAGCTGGGACGGGCTCAAACCGACTTATTTGACATTCCTAGGCGAAGGACCTTCCGGGGACCGAGGAAAAGGAAAGACAGAGGAGCGATTTCAAGAGTGATGGATATTATTTCTCTACCCACTTCTTGTTATAAAACCCTCGCAAGTACGAGTGCCAACTTGTAGCAATATACTATTGTAGGGGTCGAACCACAAGGACTCGGGTTGCTTGTTTTAGAACAAAGGTGCACAATTAAACAAGTAAAGGACAATGGGGGGGTTTTGATTTTTGGAAGTAACAATTAACTACAAGGATCAATATTTAAAACTAGAGCTAGGAGTAACAAGTAAACAAAGAGAGCAATATCAAATAGAGATTAAAACAATAATAAGGAAGGATTCCATGGATTGGATTTCATTTAATTACAAAATACTATGCCATTAATTTAGGAAAATAAATTAATTTCTATCTTGGGTTCAATCACCAAAGTCAAGATTGGTACGGTAAGGCCGCCAGATTTCAATCTCTTAAATTCTATTCAATCCCTTTTCGCAAATCAAGTCCAAGTGATAAAAAAGAAAGCTTTATGCTTTAAAGATTTTATGAACCAAAACCCATTTGGTTTCAATCAAGATAACCCCATGAATTTCATCATCTAGCAAAAGTCTAAGCCAAAATCTCCAAATCAATATAAGAAATTGACACCCATAAAGTTAAAAGGAATAAATTAGGAATCAACCATAATGTAATTCAAGAAACTTTCATTAAAATAGCAAGGATGAACAAGACATAAATTAATTAGAGAAAATAATTAATGGCATAGCAATAATGACAAAATTACATCCAATACATGAAATTAAGAGTTTAGCTACACATACTACACATTAAATAAACAAAACTAATTAATAAAAACATAAAAGAACTTATCTTAATGAAGAAATTAAAACCCCAAGTTTTCCCTCTCTCTCTAAGCTTGCCTCCTTTTTTGTTCCCAAAATAAAAGATCAACCCTAAAAGTTATAACATTTTTTCTATTTATACTAAGAGAGGAAGAGGCTGAGAATAGGCTTTAAAATAAAATGGGATTTTTAAAATGGGGAAAGGCCCAGTCAAAACCAAGGATGGAGGCCCAACTAAAATGAACAAGCGAGCTGGCTGGGAAATGGCGTTGAAATGGTTTGATTGCACAAGACTTGGGCGGACGCTGTTGCTTCTTGGGCGGACGCCGTAGGGCCTCGGCCGAGTTAGGGCGGCCGCTGTTGGGCTTTGGGCAACCGGGCTTTCATTATTTATTTCCTTGTTTTCTTTTCTTTTTCTTCTTTTCTTTTGTTTGGTACTCCCTTCGCTCCGTCTCGAATTTTAATTTTTTTCTTCACTTTAAACCACCCACTTTTCCACCTTTTCAACCTGAAATTAAAATAACACTAACAAAATAATTAAACTACATTTTTACTCGGAAATTTTGCAATAAATAAAATTTAGAACATATAAAATGGATATAAAAAATATATCCATCAAATACCCCCAAACCTATCTTTTGCTCGTCCCCGAGTAAAATAAAACACAAATATACTAAATACTACCCATAATTCTAAAACTAAAAATGACCAAGCAAACAAATAAAAATATATTTTTGGGTGTTATTCACAATATAAAAAGTTTGCCACCATCGGTCTCAAAATTCTTTTCAAAATTGCAATCCATCATGTGCCATCACAAACATAAATTTACCATTGCACTAACACATACCAATTATGATTCTTTTCATCGTGAAGAGATGTGAGGGGGGAACATTGTCAACAAAGTAAGATACTTTATGGGTTCACTAAAGAAATATCCTAAATCAAGAATGATAATGCAAAAAGCATAGAAGAGTATTCATAAGCACTTTCACACAATTGTCAACCCGCTTAATCCATATTGGGAGCATGACTTAGGAAGTTATCTAGATTACATTAGAACCTCACTACAAGCAAGCATTCCACTCAAAATGTAGTAACACCATCTTTCCTTCATGGCCATTTCAACTTTGACATAGCAAGGGGCAAGATACACAAATAAGCACACATTAGTGTCTTCGTAGGTACAAGAAAGTTAATTCAATCTCGGAGTAGGAATCGGTACCAAGGATTCAACTTCTTTTTTTTTTTCGTGCTTTTTCTTTAATCCTTGCCATTCCAAGACTCTTCTTTACGAAGACACCTTTATTTCTTTTTCTTTTCTTTTTTTTTTTCTTTTTTTCTCTTTTTTTTTTACAATGAATAATACATCAAAGATACTTGCCCCTAATCAACATTACAATCCCCCACACTCCTAAGTTGACCACTTAAGCCATGCCCAATATCTCATAAACTATTGACTTGTTATTGACAATTGTGCAATCATGTTCTAGCTACCCCGGATATGTAAAGTAATCCCATAACGGTCACTTAAATTGGTGATCATGATCCCGTGCAAACAAAGTGTTGTGGTGAAAAGAAAAACAAAATAGGTATGTCCTAATGCAACTCTACTTTTATACTATGATGGCACATAAGATGCAAAAACCAAAAACAAACAAATCACAACTTCACAAACCATGGGTGGCAACCAAACTATAAAGTGAACAACACAGTTTTCAAATTCTTGACCGCACCAAAGGTTGCCTACGTCCCCAAAACAATGAGCGGACTACTCATTGAAATAGGCTCAGGTCACCGTAGTTCAAACACGTCCCCTCAATAAATGAGAGGAAGACACAATTTGACTCGATTTTTTTTTTTTCATAACTACACAAGACATCATACACTAACATTATACACAAGACATCATACACTAACATTATAAGCATACTTCCACCCTCAAACCTAAATAGTGCTATGTCCTCATGGCATGAAAACCAAAAGAAAGCAAAACTCAAATTCGGGGGGGGGGGGAAATAAAAGATATAAACTAAAAGACGGAAATTAAAAACGAAAAGCAAGTAAAGTCATACCATGTTGGGGTGCCTCCCAACTAGCGCTTTGGTTAAGGTCGTTAGCTCGACCGGATCCCCTCTCTCAAGGAGGGTTGAAGTTTGTCGCTTTATTCTTGGCATTTGTCTTCCGGCCCTTTGGCCATTTCTTGTCTTCTCGGGCACAAACGCCCACTTCCTTCCATGCACAAAATCCTTCCTCAAGCCATTCCGGTGGAGCCCAAGAAACTTTAGGTGATTTATTTTTCACCCTTTTTCTCTTATTTTTCTTCTTGTTGGGGCACTTACCCCCAAACCTATTTGATTCCTTCACCTTTTGGACATCATTCTCAATAAAAACATTAGAGCAAGTATCTTGATCAAATATATTTGCAAATAAAGTATCACATAGATCAAGAAATTGACTCTCTTCTTTAAGGACATGAGATTTCAAGGGGATCGGAAATGTGTGTGATGGCATCAACTCTTTTTGGGAGTTGTTTGGGGGGTGATACGACCCGTCACTCTCAAAGTGTTGATCGGATTTAATATTCATATCCAAGGGACAAATGCCCGCATTATCCCCAAAATTCCCACCGCTATTCACACTATATCTCTTAAGCGCAATGTCCTCAATGTAACCAACAAACTCTTCCTTTGGGGGAGGTTCTTTTATGCTATCAAAAACTGAAAATTTAACCTCCTCCCCCATCCAAGTCAAGGAAATCCTACCATGTGGCACATCAATGATAGAGTTGATGACAAACATAAAGGGTCTCCCAAGCAATATGGGGACTCCCAAATCATCAATATTATGATTTTCCATACATACCACCATGAAGTCAACCGGGATCACAATCTTATCCATTTCAACCAAAACTCCTTCAACCACTCCTAAGGGACGCGTGATCGATTGATCCGCTAATAGCAAGTCCCTAGTAGGAGGTTTTAAGTTTTGCAATCCCAATCTTCTAAAAACATGATAGGGCATGACATTTACACTTGCCCCAAGGTCCATTAACCCTTTAAATTGTAGACCCCCCAAAGAGATTGAAATAATAAAGCTTCCGGGGTCTTTCTTGACAATTTCCTTTTTCAAACCACTCACACCATTGGTGGGTGTAGGGTTTTCAACATGGGGGAGGGGAGATTCTAGATTGTCATTAAAATACACATTATTCATCATTCTCAACTTACTCTCTTCCTCACTAACATCAGCATTATCATCATAAAAGGAAGAGAGAAATACCTCCTCAATTTCATCGCTTTCATCCCACACCGTGGTAATTGCCTTAGCTTGTTCAGGTGGGTGTTGAAAGTTTTCTTGCTTTTGATTTTGCAAGGCCCCCAACAATTGCCCAAGTTGGGTTTGCAATTTTTCCATTGCGGCCTCATGATTTCTTGAGGCTTCTTGTTGCTCTAGCTTAGCTTGATGACTCTCAACCTTCATTTGTCGGTTTTCGGCCCTTAACTCGTCCATGGAAACTTCCCATGGGGCTTTCCTTTGCTCAAATTGCTCTTGTGGGATTGGATTGTGGAGTGGCTTGAATTGACTCCCTTGGCCTTGGTTGCCTCCCCATGAAACATTGGTGTTATTCCTCCAACCCGCATTGTAAGCATTGTTCCATTGGTTGTTTTGAGGAGGTCTTTGATAGTGGCCTTGAAAACCTTGCATAACTTGTCCCATTCCTTGCATGGCATTTACACTGCTCATGACCAAAACTCGGACCACTTCTGACAATCATTAGTAGCATGAGAATTGGAGCCACAAAAAGTACAAAAATCATTCACCACATTAGCATTGGAAGAAGGACTACTCATAGACAATTTATCAATTTTTTGTGTCAAAATGGCCATTTGCTTAGCCATATCATCATTAGAGTTCAACTCATGCATGCCCCTACCCCTTGTACCCTTTTGTTGAGAATTTGCTCCCAACATTTCAAAAAGCGATTGGGTCTCATCCGGGGTCTTAAAGCCAAGATTTCCTCCGGCCGCATTATCCACCATAGTTTGATTCGTGGGATTCAAACCATCATAAAAAGTTTGGTGTAAAATTGGCAAGGGAAAATTATGATGGGGGCATTGCATAAGAAGCATCTTAAATCTATCCCAAGCCTCATGAAAGGCCTCTCCCGGGTCTTGTTGAAATGTGATTATCTTTTGTCTAATGCTACCTAAGAGGGAATGAGGGAGATATTTTCTAAGGAAAGAATCATGCAATTGTACCCATGTTGTTATGCTAGTAGGAGGAAGGTACATCAACCAATTCTTTGCCGTCCCTTTCAAGGCAAAAGGGAAGCACTTGAGCCTTAATTGCTCTTCGGTGACACCTGCTCGTCCCGGAAAGCCCGAAACGGTCATGAGATATTCTTTTAGGAAGCTTAGGGCATCCTCGAAAGGGAGCCCATAAAAGTTGGGCAACATGCTAAAATATTGCCCTTTTATCTCATGATTCTTTGCCGCCTCGGTGAGAACAATGCAAGAGATGGCGGTGTCAACCTTTGGTCTAAGAAAGTCATTCATGGTCGGGGGTACCTCTTCTGCCATTTCAAAATTTTCTTCTTCTTCCCCGGTGGAAGAATTACTTACCTCAAAAGAATTGCTACCTTCACTTAATTCCTCAAAAAGCCCAGAAATCGAAGTATCTGACTCCGTTCCGGAATCACGAGTAGGAGTTAAGCTCCTCTCGAATCTATCGATGGCGTTGTTCGTTTGAGCCAACAAGGGGTTCAAGGAACGTCGCCCAAACATGCACCAAATAAACTAAAGCAAACAAACACCCAAGTCCCCGGCAACGGCGCCAAAAAACTTGATGGATATTATTTCTCTACCCACTTCTTGTTATAAAACCCTCGCAAGTACGAGTGCCAACTTGTAGCAATATACTATTGTAGGGGTCGAACCACAAGGACTCGGGTTGCTTGTTTTAGAACAAAGGTGCACAATTAAACAAGTAAAGGACAATGGGGGGGTTTTGATTTTTGGAAGTAACAATTAACTACAAGGATCAATATTTAAAACTAGAGCTAGGAGTAACAAGTAAACAAAGAGAGCAATATCAAATAGAGATTAAAACAATAATAAGGAAGGATTCCATGGATTGGATTTCATTTAATCACAAAATACTATGCCATTAATTTAGAAAAATAAATTAATTTCTATCTTGGGTTCAATCACCAAAGTCAAGATTGGTACGGTAAGGCCGCCAGATTTCAATCTCTTAAATTCTATTCAATCACTTTTCGTAAATCAAGTCCAAGTGATAAAAAAGAAAGCTTTAAGCTTTAAAGATTTTATGAACCAAAACCCATTTGGTTTCAATCAAGATAATATTTGGTTTCAATCAAGATAACCCCATGAATTTCATCATCTAGCAAAAGTCTAAGCCAAAATCTCCAAATCAATATAAGAAATTGACACCCATAAAGTTAAAAGGAATAAATTAGGAATCAACCATAATGTAATCCAAGAAACTTTCATTAAAATAGCAAGGATGAACAAGACATAAATTAATTAGAGAAAATAATTAATGGCATAGCAATAATGACAAAATTACATCCAATCCATGAAATTAAGAGTTTGGCTACACATACTACACATTAAATAAACAAAACTAATTAATAAAAACATAAAAGAACTTATCTTAATGAAGAAATTAAAACCCCAAGTTTTCCCTCTCTCTCTAAGCTTGCCTCCTTTTTTGTTCCCAAAATAAAAGATCAACCCTAAAAGTTATAACATTTTTTCTATTTATACTAAGAGAGGAAGAGGCTGAGAATAGGCTTTAAAATAAAATGGGATTTTTAAAATGGGGAAAGGCCCAGTCAAAACCAAGGATGGAGGCCCAACTAAAATGAACAAGCGAGCTGGCTGGGAAATGGCGTTGAAATGGTTTGATTGCACAAGACTTGGGCGGACGCCGTTGCTTCTTGGGCGGACGCCGTAGGGCCTCGGCCGAGTTAGGGCGGCCGCTGTTGGGCTTTGGGCAACCGGGCTTTCATTATTTATTTCCTTGTTTTCTTTTTCTTTTTCTTCTTTTCTTTTGTTTGGTACTCCCTTCGCTCCGTCTCGAATTTTAATTTTTTTTCTTCACTTTAAACCACCCACTTTTCCACCTTTTCAACCTGAAATTAAAATAACACTAACAAAATAATTAAACTACATTTTTACTTGGAAATTTTGCAATAAATAGAATTTAGAACATATAAAATGGATATAAAAAATATATCCATCAAAGAGCGGGAACGAGCTTCTAGACACCTTTTCTGAGAGATAGGAGACTCTTTTTGTTTGTGTTTTGAGAAAAAGATTTATTGTATGGAACATGAGTATCCTTTGATTACTTAATGCAGACAAAATATATGTTAGCAATGATTTCCTTTTATTCGCAGCAAGTTATTTGAATCAAAAGCAGGCCATGCTTGAACTCATCAAAAAGAATATTAACTTAAAATGAACCTTTGAAAAGCTTTGAAACTGTAATCAAAACACATTTTGGCAAGATATGAGATTTGCAACATTTTTAGACTGAACTACAAGTGGTTGCCTACGTTCCCCTTTTACAAAGAGAACTAAGGGGCTCAGGTCTTCGTAGTTCGACTCAATCAACTTCTTGTGTTTAAAGAAAGGGGAAGACAGAAGGGGGACATGGTGCAACCCTGTTTTTTACTTAGACTGCCCATTTTTAGGGTTTTCAGCCTAGCTGGGTATATTCTTTTAGCACCGGGCGCGTCGCTTATTTTTGCATGGACTTCCTTTTGGGAGGTTTTCAGTCTCATCTGGGACAATTTTTATCGCGCCTTTATTTTCATTTCTTTTTCTTTTCTTTTTTTATACAGAGGGGGAAAAAACTCGATCACACATAATACCGCCGTAACTTGTCGCCGTTGATGGGGTGCAGGAACGGGTTGCCATCTAAATCTGTTAGCTGCATCGCTCCTCCAGAGAATATCTTCTTCACTAGAAAGGGTCCGACCCAAACAGGTGCCCATTTGCCCAATGCACTGCTCTGATTCGAGGGCTTCATCTTGAGGACCGCATCACCCACCTCGATATCCCGGGGTTTCACTTTTTGTCAAAAGCACGGGCCATTCTTTTTCGATATGCCCTAAGTTATGCTCCATGGCCTTTAATCTGCGTTCATCTAACAGTGCCAATTCGTTGTATCGACTTTGGAGCCATTCAATCTCATTTACTTCATTCTCGAGCAATACCCTGAGGGATGGAATCTCTAACTCGATGGGCATGACAACCTCCATTCCGTAAGTCAAGGCATATGGAGTTGCACCTGTAGCAGTCCGAATTGAAGTGTGGTAGCCCCATAATGCTAGATGCAGCTTCTCCGGCCAATCCCGTCCTCGTTCGTCCATCTTTTTTATGATTCTCTCAAGGTTCTTGTTAGCAGCCTCAACAGCACCATTTGTCTGCGATCTGTATGGTGAAGACTTATGTCGTTTGACCCTGTATTCGGTGAGCAGCCGATCGGTTTCTCCTTCAAAGTGGGACCCATTGTCAGAAATGATCTCATTCGGGACTCCGTAGCGGCAAAAGATTTGTTCTTTTATGAAGCGAGCAACTTTCTTAGCTGTAAGCACTTTGTAGGACGCGGCTTCCACCCACTTTGTGAAGTAATCTACCGCGACCAGAACAAATGAATGTCCATGGAGTTATTTTCCCAATGACATCAATCCCCCACGTTGCAAAGGGCCAAGGAGTTGTCATACAGTATATATCATGAGGAGGGATGTGGTTTAGGTCGGAGAACTGCTGGCACTTATCGCAAGTCCACATAAACTGGATATAATCAGTCTCCATAGTGATCCAGAAGTAGCCTAGCCTGATAATGCTATGCATAAGGGATTGAGCGTTCATATGAGGTCCGACGGCGCCGTTGTGAACATCTTCCATTACTCTCTGAGCTTTTTCTTTGCTGATACAGAGTAGGAGTGGGCAACCTTCCCTTTTTTTCCATAACTCATTGCCAAGTATGACGTACTGTGGTGATAGTCTTTTTAGAGCTTGCAAACTCTTGGCATGAACACCTTTTAGGCCTCCTTCTTTATCAACAGGGAAGGACGCTTCACCGTGTTTGAGGTACTGGAAGATCTGGTTGTACCATGGCTCATCGACGGTCTCGATCTCTATTTCACAACAATATGCAGGATTTTCTCACCTTCCGACCCTGAACGGCTTGATTGACTTTCCCTCTGGTATTTCCACCAAAGAGGCCAGAGTAGCTAGTGCATCGGCAAATCTGTTCTTATCTCGCGGCAGGAACTGGAATGACACTTCCTTGAACTGGCCGACGAGCTCTGCAATGTAAGCATGATACCTCTGGAGACACGGATCTATAGTTTTCCATCTGTTGGCGGCTTGATTGATTATCAGTTGGGAATCACCAAACACTTCCAACTCATCCACATGTCGTTCAAGGGCAGCCTCAAGACCGGCTATGGAAGCTTCGTATTCGCCTGCATTGTTAGTAAGCGAGAAGTTTAGCTTGATAGCTATGGGGGTATGCATGTCATTCAGGTCTACTAATACCATCCCGATGCCGTTACCTCTTTTATTCACTGCACCGTCAAAGAATAGTTGCCACCGGTTGCCATTTTCTATGACAAAAATCCCCTCATCTGGAAACTGGAGATCTGGTCCTCGGGCCTCTGTGCTGGGGGAGTCAGCCAACTGATCTTCCAAAGCCTGTCCTTTGATTGATTTCCGGATCACATATTTGATATCAAATTCAGCTAGGAGGAAGGTCCGTTTTGCCAATCTGGTGGAGATGTTGCCTCTGTCACCCTGAAACAGGTACTTAATCGGGTCCATTTTGGAGACCAAATGTACTATTTGGGATAGCATATAGTGCTTTAGCTTTCCGACCACCCAAACTAGAGCTGCACACGTCTTCTCTAGGGCAGAGTAATTCAACTCGCTATCTTGGAATTTGCAGCTGATAAAATAGATGGCATTCTCGACCTTGGAGTCCTTTTTCTCTTGCGCTAGCATGGCCCCGATGGCTGTATCTGTGACTGTCAAGTATAGAAGTAGAGGCTTGCTCCCATGAGGTGGACAAAGAATGGGAGGATTAACGAGGTAAGCTTTGATTCTCTCAAAGGCTAGCTGGCATTCCTCGTTCCAAATCACCTCCTGATTCTTCTTCAGTAGCTTAAAGATTGGCTCACATATGGAGGTTAGCTGGTTGACAAATCTGCTGATGTACTGTAGACGGCCCATGAAACCCTTTACCTCGTAGACAGCTTCCGCGCTTCATCTCAACAATTGCCTTGACCTTTCTGGGATCCACCTCGATGCCACGCTCTGTGGCCATATACCCCAGGACTTTACCGCGAATAACCCCAAAGGTGCACTTGGCTAGATTTAGTCTCATGGAGTGCTCCCGAAGTCTGTTGAAGAACTTCCTTAAATCAGTGAGATGCTGTCCATCTGACCCTTTCGAGTGAATAATCATATCATCCACATATACTTCAATCTCCTTGTGGATCATGTCGTGGAACAGGGTAGTGACGGCCCTTTGGTACGTAGCCCCAGCATTCTTCAGCCCAAATGGCATCACTGTGTAACAATAGGTGCCCCAAGGAGTGGTAAATGCTGTCTTGTCCTGATCTTCCTTGGCCATCTTAATCTGATTGTAGCCTGCAAAGCCGTCGACGAAGGACTTGACCTCATAGTTCGCAGTTGCATCCACAAGCATGTCAATGTTGGGCAAGGGGAAGTCATCCTTGGGACTAGCCTTGTTGAGATCCCGAAAGTCTACGCAAACCCGTACCTTCCCATTTGCTTTTGTGACCGTTACGATGTTTGCTAGCCAAGTCGGATATTCGATCACCTTGATAAAGCCCACCCGTAGGATTTTCTCAATTTCTTCTTTGACCTGTAAGGACTACTCGGGTTTGATCCACCTCAGTTTCTGCTTGATTGGCTTAATCTCTGGATCCAGGGGTATCCGGTGCTCTACGATGGATGTATACAGCCCAGGCATGTCTTTGTAGGACCAGGCAAAGACGTCTACAAACTCTTTGAATAGCTCGATTAGGGCATCCCGCTCAACTCCAGAGAAGAAGATACCAATTTGCGTTTCTTTGGGTTCCTCAAACTGCTCCTGTGTTCACCGTTGTCAATATCTCATCGGCAGCTTGGGCCCGGCTTTCCTTTTGCTCGCAAACCTGCTTTGAATTATTTTCTAAAATTTGCTCATCTATTAAGTCTACATTATCTTCAATTGAATCTGACTTAATTATTTTTAAATCTTGATGATTATTCTTGGTTAAGCGTTCAATTGTTAGATTTGCAATCACGGGATACTCAGAAAGATCGACCATTTTATTCAAAGCGAAGGGAAAAATAGTGTCTACAACGCAACGACGGTCTTCCGTCGTGAGGACGTCAGACCGATCAGAGGACTCAAACTCAATTACAAGGGATTTAGGGGAATGACTCAGGACACGGGGAATAAACTTAGACGCAGAGGGACAAGTATGAGGCTTGAGCCCAAGCTTTTTGATCATAGTCTCCTTGTCAGCGACCGATCCTTGAAATGAAGTCCAGTTCTGCAACGGCCTCTCTGCAACGGTCTTCAAACTATTCAGATCCACAACTGGCCTCTTTTCAAATTCCAACACGGCCACTACCTCATTATCAGAGGAAAAGTCAATCAAATCTTTGGGATCTTCAGCAACAACAAACCCTTCTGCAGGTATCTCTGCCGAATGCATACCACTCTCAGGCTCTGACAACCCCTGATCCTTGAACAGATCTGCCACCCCTGATCCTTGAACAGATCTGCCAAATCACCATCAATGTCTACGGGGTCGGCACCGCGGATCTTATATATCATGGGCTCATCTAGAGCAAGCTTCTCAAACTGGTTTACATAATCATGATAGCTGCTCTCAAATGTGGCGGTGACACCTGGCCTTCTGGGCATACTAACGAGCATTTGCATTTCCTTTACCTGGTTTTGACAGTTGGCAAACCTCCGAATTGTTCTCATCCTTTCTTCCACTTGGCTCAGCTTCGATTCCGGGCAAACGAACATTTCCCCATCCTCTTTGACAAAGTGCTTGTTCAAAGACCAACTGTACGGGCGCATCTCAGGCCTCTTGTATCTCTTGCCGGCAGCTGAGGTCATCCTTTCTTTAAACGCTTCGGTTTTCTCATACGCTTTGTCCTCTCCAGTCACGACATATTCCAGGCCTCGCCTGTTTCTCTTGGGTTTCGGCAACATAAGCTTACATGGTCCCTGTTGACACTTCCCTAGCCCCAGACCAGATGCCTTTCATCATTTTCAACACAGGGAGAATCTTGTTCGAGGATGTTGTTAAATAGATGGTGCAGACCTGCCCTTTAGGCTTTTCAATCGTGAAACCACTGAGCATTAGTCTTTCTTGATCAAGCTTGATTTCCATCACTAGCATGGTATTGGTGCTGGTCTCCCCAATAGTGACGCTATCCCCGTAAATGGTTGTCAACACTCCATCTTGCACAAATTTCAAACACTGGTGGAGGGTGGAGGCTACCGCTCCAATTTCATGAATCCACGGTCTACCCAATAGCGCAGAGAATGTGACAGGAATGTCAATGACTTGGAATTCTACTGCCATCTCCTTACACCCAAATAACAGATTCAAAGAGACTATCCCCAACACTGCTTTGGATGTCGAATCGTAGGCCTTTATGGTCTGGTTGGATGGTTTAAGGTTCTGTGCGTCAATGTCTAGCATGCTCATCACTTGGCAGGAAGCACGTTCATGGCCGACCCATTATCCACTAACACATGGGGAATCCGATGCCCTCCAAAGGGCACAAAGCTGATGTGTAGAGACTCATTATGCTTCGAACTGTAAGCAGGCAGATCAAGGTCTGTAAAAGTAATAATGTTTCCATACTGGGCCGTTACGATTAGTTGGTAGGCTTCATCTGGAGTGGCGTTGACAGACACCTTGGTTTTGGACAAAGCCTCTTCCAATTTTAGCTTGTGGGGGTAGGAGGATGTGAGCAGAGATCATAAAGAGATATCATCCTGGGTTCTCTTTAACTGCGTCAAGATCGGGTCCTCTTGGACTTCTTCGTTTCCTGCTGATCTATAGGGATCTTGAGAGGCCTGGGGATTCGAGACCGCAACTCCTTTGCCTTTCCCGGATGGATCAGCACTATCCATTCCTAACATTCTTCCTGACCGAGTCAACAAATTAACCTCTTGATGATCTTCAACCACAAAATTCTTGCTAGCCTCCTTGAGTTCTGCCAGCGTAAGCGGAACAGGGCGAGTGCTGTATGGCCACGCTGCCTGTCTTATCTCATTTAAGGACAAAGGTGCCTCCAAGTTAGCTGCTATCCTGAGCTCCTCCAAAGAGATTGGGGATTCTCTAGGTACCATAGAGGTTATAGCGTTAACAACCAAACGCTCTTCATATTCATCGTACTCAACAGCATTATTCAAATTATACAAATCATCAAGATATAAGACGTAGAAAAAGTTGTCTTTCATTTCATTGGAACAAGGGTTTACATCAGTCATGAGCTCATTACAATCTCCACTATCCTTTCCATTTACAGACTCTCCAAACTCTATTACATTCACAAAATAGTCTTGACCAAAGTCGATGAGGTTCACGTTGTTACTTGGTAGAGGGTTGCTGACGACGTTGGGGCGAGGAGATTTTTCGATCTTCTTTTCATCCACAAGGCCTTGGATGATCTTCTTGAGGGTTATGCAAGTGTTTGTGGTGTACCCCGGGAACTGATGGAATCGGCAATACTTACTAGCATCAAGATTGGGATTAGGACGAACAGGGCTGTAATTTTCCAACGACTTAATCATGCCAGTCCGAAGCAGGCCGTTGAAAACTTCTTCTGTAGACATGCCCAAGTCATCAAACCTTGGCTGCGGCCTGGGTTGGAATCTCACTGCATTCTGCAGATTGCCACCTCCCCTTTGCAGGTTGTTGATGCTGTTATCTTTGACCACTTCTCTTCCCTTTGACGCCATCGCAGAAACTGGGTTAGTTGTCCGATACCTGAATCCTCCACTTCCGCTACTACCGCTAGCATTCACACCCGGAGTTTGATTAAAAAGCCTGTTCTCACTGCGAGCGCCCATTCCGACCATTTCTCTGAGATCTGGATACCAACCCTTTCCGATGGCCTCCCTTAGCACGGGTTTCACGCACGACAAGAAAATATCTTTCTGATCTTGAAGGGGGATTGGCTCTGACAGTTCGTTAAGCTTGGCATTCCACCGCTTATAGAATTCTGTGATCGACTCGTCATTCTTCTGAATGGTCCCCACTAAGTCGTCTCGAGTAGTGCGCCATTCTAGATTGCCTTTAAACTTCTCCAAGAAAGTCTCGGTGATCTGACTCCAGGTGGAGCGACATTCTTGCTTCAAGGCCAAAAACCAAGTGAGCGCCGGACCTTTCAGAGTTAGATGAAAATGAGAAGCCATAAACTCGGGCGTGCAGCCCATCGCCCCCATTGTCATGACGTAAGTATCCACATGAGTCTTTGGGCAGGCCGTGCCATCAAAATCCATCTTTGGCATCTTAAACTTATGAGGGAGAGGCGTTACTTGAGCCGGGTCCACCACCTTGAGACCACTAGAACCCACAGTCAATCTATCGATTTGCTGTTGCATCTGCTTTCAATAAAGCTATCACTTCCGGAGTCAAACCCGGAATCTGGGGAATAGCGGGAGCCAATGTTGAAGACGGCACTGGGAACTCTGGAGCAGATCTAATGGGTAAAGCAGCCAAGGGAAGACCGAAGGTACTGGGGATACTGATATTGCTATCCAACAAACTGACTGAGCTAGGAATCCTGTTCCCGTACATGTCGTAACCATTAAACTGAACACTGGGATTCTGGGGACCGAACTGCACTGACTGACCTCCAAACTGACCAAGAGTAGAAAATCCGGTACTAATGCAAGGAGCTGAATACGGGGTGGAACCATACAGATGCTGGGTGAGAGGAGAACACACTGCGGGCTGAAGTAAATTGCTTTGGAGCCGAGACTACGGATACTGCGGAATACTGTCTTGACAAATCTGATTCCCTGAAAGACGATATCGACTCATTCTCAAGGTGCATTAGACCACTCATATTGATAACTGTCGGGGTACATGCTGAACTGGGGTTGGGAGTAGCTTGCTTGGAACTGAGATCCGTACTGAGCCTGCGGTGCTGGGGCATTGGGAGTTGGAGAGGAAGTCAGATCGAAGAAGTTCGATGGTTGGCCACCACTCTTGCTAATACCCTGCTGAGCAACTTGGTTATACACTTGAGAGGATGGGGGAGGAAACCTTCCTTGGGCATTCACAATCATTCCCGGAGACGGCATTTGATCTGGGCGCGGAGCGTAACTCATGGGAGGAGGCATAGCATGGTAACTAGGTTGAGCAGGTTGAACAGGAGAAGTAGATCCGATCCCGTTGTTGCTGTCTTCAGTAATTTCCTCGTAAGAACCATCTTCTCGACGGAGTATTGCGATTCCCTTGGCTCTCATAGCCTCGACAAAGCAGGTATGGGCTTCCTCCTCTCGAGCCTTGGCATTTTGAGCCAACAAGCGGGCCTCACGTTCCCTGGCCAAAGCATCTTCCAAAGTTATCCTCAACTCTTCTGCAGACATATCGTTCAAACCCGGTTGACCCATTGAAACCGAACCTCCAGTAGACTGAGCGGCAAACACATCACTATTCCCGGCCATATTTGATTCTGAGCTGACTGAGACTTCTGAAACTGTTTGAACTCCCTCAACAACACGAACCAAATGAGCTCCTGGGACAGATGAGCGGGTCCAACTCGCCGTAGCTGCAGGGGTAGATACGGGTTTATAAAGTAGTGAAGGGAGATTTTGAGGAAATACGGGAGAGGGAAAGGAAATGAGGGACAGACTCGCGCAAACAATTTTATTTATCTTCAAGTATAAATCAATGTCTTAAATCCTAAATACGGTTGGGAAAGGAGAAGCCTTTATTTATACTAACTACACCTTGGGGAAACCTAGGGACGCAACATTCAAATCACACTAAATGTTTTGCATTGAAATCTATAATAGGTAATGATACCTAACCAGAACCTAACACCGTATGGGACGGAGAGGTTGTCCAAATTTCTGGGGAAATTTGGGCAGCATAACGGGTATTCTTGAAGAATTTCGAAGAAAAATCCGGCATGACCTCTCGTTTGGCACAAGACGTTGACAATGCGGCATGATCTCTCTTTAGAACACGCCACGGGAGTGACATGTCCCCACGTGAAATCATGTTGCATTGGCATCATGCCCACAAGATGCGAGGTTTTGGGGAAGGTATAAGAACCTATGATAAGTTTCAAAAAATAACTCATTTTGGTGTGATTAAAAACGTTGTATCAAAAACCAACCGTGGGTAAGGTTTAAGTGTGGTGCCACCTATAACGCACTAGGGGGGTAGGTTTGATTTCAGGCGCACAAGCGTAGGCGAATTTCATGGCCGTCCGCGATGTCGTCAATCGCACCCGAGGGTTCTAAGTCTATGTGGTGTAGTGTGCGGATGACTATGTTCTTTTATTTACGAAAAACAAAATTTTATTACTTTATTTTATTTACTTTTGAAAAGGAAAAGAGAAAACACACACACTCTCACAGGGAAGAAGGGGAACAACAATCAACTGAGCCAATTTTTTGATTCAAGGGACTGCCCTCAAACCAGCTTCTGAATACCTGTTCAGTGACCATTCCTGTCGCATGACACAGGACATCATGGGACAGAGATGTCGTACGACTAGGGTGATCACTGAACCAGAATTCCTGCAAAATCAAATCAGCCCCTGCCTCTCCATGGCAAGGGACAAAGCATAATAACTAAAGCACAGCAGAATGGCCACAAAATATACAAGGCTCACAAGTCTCATGATCAACAAAATGCATGTACTAAAAAAGATTATCAAAGATGCACATAAAGATGGACATGTTGGATGTTTAATCGAATGAAAGCTTGACCCTCTAAATTTTGAAAAAACAGGTTTTCAAAGTGTTATCCCCAGCGGAGTCGCCACTGAATGTGCGCCCGCCCGCGAAATTTTGTTTTCCAATGATGAAAAAGAAAAAAAGGAGTCTCCACGCCATGTTTTAGAGGTACACTTTGAAAAACCTTTTAAGAGAGAATGGGTCCGGGGGTCAGGTTACGTGTTGGGAAGAATCGAGAGTTCACCCAACACGCCTCGTCCGTAGACGAGTCTTTCTAATTAAACATCCAATTAATCCATAAGTGTGTGCAAGCATTGATAATGAACAAATGTAGCAAACATATATTTTATTGATATGAACTTGGAAACTTACAACTTGTGAACCAATTATTCAGGGAGGCCACATCCCTTATACAACAAATCAATACAGATTACAAGGGAAAATGGTTTCTGCAAATGGACATAGAGTGTCGCGTGACACAGGATGTGTCTGGCTAGATGTGTCGCGTGAGACAGAATCCACCCAGTCACAGTGTGTCGCGTGACACACAGTGTCCATCTGCAGATACCTACAAATTTGAACTCAGCAACACCGATAATCAACACAGATCCAATTGATCAATCAGATAGGCTTCGAAATACGTAAATAACAACAATTCAACCTAGGGAGTGTGGATATGGATAGATCCACACCCTCTTGGGGTCTAAACACCAATTTCCACAATAATCAAGCAATGAACAACCAATTATCCAAAACAACTAAGTTAAACAGAGAGATTGCAATTGGGATTCAGTAATCAAGACGGATAGAGTCTGATTACTGAATCCAAGGAAGAGAAAACAATAGAATTATTAGAGGAACAAGGTAGAAGAGAGAGGGAAAAGGGAATTGAGGATGTTACCCTTGTTGCTTCTGTTAGTGTTATGCCCTAGGCCTATGATTGATAGACTTATGTGTTGACATTATTTATTATTATATGAGATGTTTATCATTTGATTATTATATGTTTTGTATATTTGTTTATAATAATCTTCGTCCCTAATTATTAAGAGAATAATTAGTATAATTGTCAATGGATAATCATGTGATGATTATATGCATAGAGATGCACATTGAAATTATGGGTACTTGTTAGAGAACAAGTGACTGGACATGACCCGCATGAGATTTATGTCATGGTCAAATGTCATAAGTAAATCTCATAAGGTTACTTCATTTAGTCCCTAGACCTGAGATTATCATGACCTTACATATGATGAAAGTCATGTTTGATTTTAGTCAAACGGTATCTTAACACGATATCTATAAAGGCTATCTTTGGCATGATCGGATTCATGACGGTAAGGATGATAAGTCAAGATGGAATTTGTCCCTCGGAAGAGAGATGTTTTGCTTGGGCCCCTCGATGAGTGATAATGATGAAAGTGTATGGCCGTACCCCAATATGATTGGAATTATCATTATACTCAAGAATCGAGAAAGCATTGAACAAAGACAAGTTGACAAGGACCATGACTTGTGTTCAATATAACATCGTGAGACAAAGGGAGAAATGGAAGTACACCATTGGAAACGTGAACTCTTACGTTATATTATTTGGGTAGACATAATGGCTTGCTAGAGTCCGCTTATGTCTTATGAGGTTTGATATGATCGAACTCATTTTCAACATAATATAATCCTATTGGGTCACACACAAATAGAATGAATTGGTTAAACCATTGGAAGAATGATTGAGAGTTTCTGTAACTGGCTACCTTTGTCACGCGACATACTTAGCCATGTGGCTGAGTATACCGCGCGACATAATAAGCCACCAGACGCGGATTGACAGCCTGGTCTCCTAATTCGATTAGGAAACATATTCATGCCAATGTAGTATAAATATGAGAGGTCTGTCAACCCTAATGGTCTAGCTGAAATTTTCAAACAAAATTCACAACAAAATACTCTCAATATTCTTCAAGGTTTAGATCTAGAAATCATCAAGAAATCGTTCTTGAATTCATTCAAAGGTGTGGATACCGAAAGAGTGTCTTCGCTCGTTCATCGATCAAGGCCTAGAGTTCAAGCAAGTTGAAGAATGAAGTTTGTGATTCGATATCACATAATCAAATCGTTCGATAGCTCAAGAACGGAAAGCGTTCAAGGTTGGTAAAATTCTATCTCATAGTTTTTCAAGTTAATTGTATAGAACGGATCCTAGGGCTTCTTGGGTTTTATGTTTTTAATGCTTTATTCCGCTGCGCATGGACCCGTAAAACCCAACAGTGGTATCAGAGCCCCGTTCGTATGATTAAGTTTGAATTAACATGCTAGATTTAAGATATAAATTGTTTATATGCTTATTGCATGTTTTTGTATGCGATAGAATTTTTGATTGTTTATGTGAAACAATATGAAAATCGTTTTCGAATTATGTTGAATTAAATCTGTAAAAGGGTTGTTTTATATGATTTAATTGCCATGTGATCTGAATTGATTGAAATCTGGAAGTTCTGCGAACTGGCTGCTTAGGTCGCGCGACATAGTAAGCCGTATGTGGAAATCTGGTAATCTGGCTAGTTATGTCACGCGACAAATCTAGCCCTCTGGCTGATGTTGTCACACGACATAACAAGCCAAATCTGGGCATAATCAGTTTGTTTAATTTTTCTGCTATTCTGTGATTGTGTTTACAATCTGATATGTTCATATGATAATCTGGATGCTATAAAGTTAAGTTTATAAGGCTATGCTAGATTGATTGATTGTTTATGCATGCTTAGTTGATTAAAATATGATTTTAATAATTATTGCGATGCATGTTTTATTTGTTCTTACATGCTAAGAATTTTAATTAGATGTTTAGTTGAAACATGATATTATAGTTTCCTAATATGTTTAGATTTAGACATTGTAAATTTTGGATTTTATGATTGTTTATGGAAACAAGTCATAATTACGCGAAATTTAAAAGGAAACTGATTGTTTATAATAGGTAGTGATTATGTTGCCAAATCAGAGCTGATTTCTAATTGTGCATGTCTAGGAGAGTTCTGTCTAAGGAAGAGTTGGTACTTAAGTAGTCCTTGTGGCTCACCTATCTTCCTGGGAACTTACCTGGTGCATGATTATGACTATCTTTGCTGATATGCTTATAATCTACCTTAAAGAACCTTCATTTAACTTTTAAGTTCTTTATGCCAATTCATGATTAAAACACTTGAGACCATTCGGATAGTTTTGGGTGGGCTTGCCATAGCAAGGTGCTTTGATTCTATTCGAATGCGAGCAAGATGAGGAAATGGTGGTTCCTATACGTTTAAAGTGAATAAACTTAATTGGGTTATCAAAATGGTTTTGGACCCAAGGCATAAGATGAGATTAAAATATGCCTAGACATATGATGTCTTGAATAAATCTCATAAAAGATCTAAGAGTCATATATGTGATATGATTGATGTTTTCTACCTAATTAATTTAATTTTGAGCGGTTTGCCATAGCAAACTTGAAATTGAATTAAAGTTGGATCTTAGCCCATTAAATGTATATTATGCTTATTTGTATTTGAAGGTGTATAATTTAGTGGGAGCATTTATATAAATGCATTATACTTTTCATATAATATGTTTACTTATATGTGTTCATATTTTATGTATATCTTTTTTTGTAGAATAAATGGCATCAAACAATAATCACCTGTCACTGCGATCTCTCCTTGAGAAGGAGAAGTTGGAAGAGAATGGTACAAACTATATGGATTGGATCCGTAGCCTGAGAATTGTTCTAAGGCAAGAGGAAAAACAGTACGTTCTCGAGGAACCTATTCCACCCGAACCTCGCCGCCAATGCTTTGCTAGGGCAAGGGAACAATATCCGAAGCACAAGCGTGACTCTACGAGATGTTGGTTGCCTTATGCTCTCCACCATGTGCAAGAACCTTCTAAGGATCTTGAGCACTTGGGGACAACGACTTAAACAATCGACTCGATGGAAATGTTCCAAGTACAAGCTAGGCAAGAAAGGTACAACACAGTTGCAGTCTTGACCTCGTGCAAGATGAGCGAAGGACAAGCTGTTGGTCCCCATGCTCTCAAGTTGAAGGGCCACATTGAGCATCTTGAAAGGCTCGATTTTCCAATTAGCCAAGAGTTGGCTACCGACATAATATTGAATCATTACCCAAAAGTTTTAGTCATTTCATAATGCACTATAACATGGGTGGAATGAATAAAAACCTTTCCGAGTTAGTTCAAATGTTGAACACTGCGGAAACCAATATTGTCGAGAAGAAAACCGACCAAGTGCTAATGGTTAACAAGGGGAAGGGTTTCAAGGGTAAAGGAAAAGCAAAGGTTGCTAATCCTAAGGCAAAAGTTGCCAAACCCAAAGAGGCTTCCAAGCCTAAAGAGGCTAAGCCCAAGTCCCAAGAGGACGCAGTATGCTTCCATTGCAATGAGATTGGACATTGGAGGAGAAACTGCACAAAATACAAGGAAGCACTGAAGAAGGGCAAAGGAGTTGCTTCGACTTCATGTATCTTTGTTATAGATATATTCCTATCTACTTCTAGTTCTTGGGTATTGGATACCGGATGTGGAACTCACATTTGTTTAAATGTGCAGGGGTCTAAAGAACAGAAGGATGCTTAAGGAAGGTGAAGTGGACCTACGTGTGGGGAATGGAGCAAGAGTTCTTTGCATTAGCCGTAGGAACTTATGAAGTTACTTTACCTAGTGGACTAATACTTGTTTTGAACAATTGTTATTACGTTCCGGCCTTAAGTAGGAATATTATTTCGATTTCGCTTGGATAATGAAGGTTTTAATTTTCTTATATGTGATAAGAAATTTTCCATTTACAAGAGTGATATGCATTATTGCATCTGTTTCATTCAATGGCCTTTATATTCTTGATATTGAAAATCGTGATAATGATGTCTATAACATTAACAAGAAATCTAAACCCAATGATGTAAACCACACTTACTTATGGCATTGTCGTCTTGGCCATATAAATGAGAAACGCATTTCTAAACTCCACAAAGATGGATTTTTGGACTCACATGATTATGAATCTTATGAGACATGCGAATCTTGTTTACTTGGCAAGATGACCATGGATCCATTTACCAAAACCGGTGAAAGGGCGGGCGACTTATTAGGACTCATACATACCGATGTATGTGGGCCTATGAGTAGCGATGCTAGGGGAGGATTTCGATACTTCATAACATTCACTGATGATTATAGTAGATTTGGATATGTTTATCTAATGAAACATAAAAGTGAATCGTTTGAGATATTTCGAATATTTCAAAATGAGGTGCAAAATCAACTTGGCAAAACTATTAAGGTACTTCGATCCGATCGAGGTGGTGAATATTTGAGCCAAGAATTTGACAATCATCTTAAGAGTTGTGGAATCGTTTCAGAACTCTCTCCACCCGGAACACCACAATGGAATGATGTGTCTGAAAGGAGGAATAGAACTTTGTTGGACATGGTTCGTTCTATGATGAGTCAAGTTGAGCTTCCTTTATCCTTTTGGGGACATGCACTAGAAACTGCTGCTTTCACTATAAACAGAGTTCCTACCAAATCGGTTCAAAAGACCCCATATGAGATGTGGCATGGAAGAAAACCTAGTTTGTCTTTCATGAAGATTTGGGGTTGCGATGCATATGTCAAGAAGTTAACTTCTGACAAGCTAGCACCTAAATCTGATAAATGTGTTTTCGTGGGATATCCTAAGGAAACCAAAGGATACTATTTCTACAACCGAAACGAGAACAAAGTGTTTGTTGCTCGAAATGGTACTTTCTTAGAAAAGGAGTTTCTTCGCAAAGGAACCAGTGGAAGTAAAATAGATATCGAAGAAATTCGAGAACCCGAAAACAACATTGAACCAATGGTAGAGACCGAACCAAATTCACAAAGAGTTGTGGAACCGGTTCAAGATGCACAAGTTCTTCGCCGAAGTGGTAGGTCACGATCCGAACCCGAGAGATATGGATTTCTCGTTACGGAAAGTGATGAAGTGGAGTTAATCAAAAACGATGAACCTACTTGCTATCAAGAAGCGATGTCCGCTCCTGATTCGGAAAAATGGCAAGAGGCCATGAGGTCCGAATTACAATCCATGGCTGATAATCAAGTTAGGAACTTGATTGATCCACCCGAAGGTGTAAAAACCATAGGGTGCAAATGGGTCTTCAAGAAGAAGACCGACATGGATGGGAAGGTGCACACCTACAAGGCTAGGCTAGTAGCTAAGGGATATAGGCAAATTCATGGCATAGACTATGATGAAACCTTTTCGCCTGTAGCTATACTTAAGTCTATTAGAATTTTAATTGCCATAGCCGCATATTATGACTGTGAGATATGGCAAATGGATGTCAAAACAGCTTTCCTAAATGGTAAGTTACTTGAGGATGTATACATGATACAACCTGAAGGTTTTGTCAGTCCAGAAAATTCTAACAAGGTGTGTAAGTTGCAGAAATCCATTTATGGATTGAAGCAAGCTTCTAGGAGTTGGAATCTACGTTTTGATGAAGCAATCAAGGAATTTGGATTTATCAAAAACGAAGATGAACCTTGTGTATACAAGAAAATTAGTGGGAGCGTAGCACTATTTTTGGTGTTGTATGTCAACGATATCTTACTCATTAGAAATGACGTTCCTGCACTACAGACTGTCAAGTCTTGGTTAAGAAAGTGCTTTTCAATGAAAGATATGGGCGAAGCATCATATATCCTTGGTATCAAGATCTATAGAGATAGATCCAAGAGGATGATTGGTTTAAGTCAAAGTACTTACATTGACAAAGTCCTTAGAAGATTCCAAATGGAAAATTCTAAAAGAGGAAACTTGCCAATGTTGCATGGTATATCTCTTAGCAAGAATCAAAGTCCTAAGACTAATGATGAGCGAAAGAGAATGAATGGTATTCCATATGCTTCGGCAATTGGGTCTATCATGTATTCTATGTTATGTACTAGACCCGATGTCTCGTGTGCTCTAAGCATGACGAGTAGGTACCAATCGGATCCCGGCGAGCCACATTAAATAGCAGTCAAGAATATCCTTATGTACCTACGAAGAACTAAGGATGTATTCTTGGTATTTGGAGGAATGGAAGAAGATCTTGTAGTAAAATGCTACACAGATGCTAGCTTCCAAACCGACAAAGATGATTTCGCATCGCGATGGATTTTTGTTTACGCTTAATGGAGGCACCGTGAGTTGGAAAAGTTCCAAGCAAAGTACCGTCGCCGATTCTACAACCGAAGCCGAGTACATAGCGGCATCCGACGCAGCCTAAGGAAGCAGCTTTGGATCAAGAAGTTCATTAGTGATTTGGAAGTCGTTCCAAGCATCAGAGATCCTATTGAACTTTACTGTGATAACAATGGTGCCATTGCACAAGCAAAGGAACCAAGGTCACACCAGAGATCCAAACACATACTTCGACGTTTCCACATTATCCGTGAGATATGTGAAAGGGAAGACGTTAAGATATGCAGAGTAGACACTGATGACAACGTGGCGGACCCATTAACTAAGGCTCTCCCGCAAGCTAAGCATGATGGTCATGTTAGGCCCATGGGTATTCGATACATGGTAGATTGGGCCTAGTGCAAGTGGGAGACTGTTAGTGGTATTATATGAGATGTTTATCATTTGATTATTATATGTTTTGTATATTTGTTTATATTAATCTTCGTCCCTAATTATTAAGAGAATAATTAGTATAATTGTCAATGGATAATCATGTGATGATTATATGCATAGAGATGCACATTGAAATTATGGGTACTTGTTAGAGAACAAGTGACTGGACATGACCCGCATGAGATTTATGTCATGGTCAAATGTCATAAGTAAATCTCATAAGGTTACTTCATTTAGTCCCTAGACCTGAGATTATCATGACCTTATATATGATGAAAGTCATGTTTGATTTTAGTCAAACGGTATCTTAACACGATATCTATAAAGGCTATCTTTGGCATGATCGGATTCATGACGGTAAGGATGATAAGTCAAGATGGAATTTGTCCCTCGGAAGAGAGATGTTTTGCTTGGGCCCCTCGATGAGTGATAATGATGAAAGTGTATGGCCGTACCCCAATATGATTGGAATTATCATTATACTCAAGAATCGAGAAAGCATTGAACAAAGACAAGTTGACAAGGACCATGACTTGTGTTCAATATAACATCGTGAGACAAAGGGAGAAATGGAAGTACACCATTGGAAACGTGAACTCTTACGTTATATTATTTGGGTAGACATAATGGCTTGCTAGAGTCCGCTTATGTCTTATGAGGTTTGATATGATCGAATTCATTGCCAACATAATATAATCCTATTGGGTCACACACAAATAAAATGAATTGGTTAAACCATTGGAAGAATGATTGAGAGTTTTCAGAATCGGCTACCTTTGTCACGCGACATACTTAGCCATGTGGCTGAGTATACCGCGCGACATAATAAGCCACCAGACGCGGATTGACAGCCTGGTCTCCTAATTCGATTAGGAAACATATTCATGCCAATGTAGTATAAATATGAGAAGTCTGTCAACCCTAATGGTCTAGCCGAAATTTTCAAACAAAATTCACAACAAAATACTCTCAATATTCTTCAAGGTTTAGATCTAGCAATCATCAAGAAATCGTTCTTGAATTCATTCAAAGGTGTGGATACCGAAAGAGTGTCTTCGCTCGTTCATCGATCAAGGCCTAGAGTTCAAGCAAGTTGAAGAACGAAGTTTGTGATTCAATATCACATAATCAAATCGTTCGATAGCTCAAGAACGGAAAGCGTTCAAGGTTGGTAAAATTCTATCTCATAGTTTTTCAAGTTAATTGTATAGAACGGATCCTAGGGCTTCTTGGGTTTTATGTTTTTAATGCTTTATTCCGCTGCGCATGGACCCGTAAAACCCAACAGCTTCCACGAATTCTGTACCAAGTTAGGTACAGAACCCTTCTATAACAACTTCTGGTCCTGGAGAGCTTGGGAGGATTAGTTGAAGGTGGATCTAAGGGGTGATAGAAAGAAGTGGGTTGAATTGGAGGGAATTAGAGATGAATTGGGAAGAGAGAGAGAGAGGGGTGTGTGTTTAGTGTGTGTGTTACGCTGCAATTTTGGCAGAGTAACAGTGTGTGAAGTTGGGATCCATTTCTAAGAGGGGAAGGGTTTTATTTATAGGCTGCAGTTGATGGTCTCAGTGTGTCGCACGACCTTCTGCAACCACTTTCCAAGCCTAGACTTGTCGCTTGACACAACAAGTCCCCAACTGCTTTTGGCGCCAAAACCAGTTTCTGAAACATTCAGGGAAAATACCCAAAAGGTCCAAAAAGGTTTTATTCCCAGGAGGTCATTTAGCATGAGCAAAGTACGAAAAGGTACTTCCTTCGCGGGAAACTTATGAAATATTTCCGGAAGTCTCGGGATAGGCCGAGAATTTACCAAAACACCCCTTAATGCAATTTTATCACATTAAAATGCTCCTAAAAGGGTCGCGAATTGGATTGGCGTACTTACACTAGGGACGAGGAATACACAAGATTGTTCAAGAATAAAGCTTCAAACAAGTACAACAATGGCGGATTCTAGAAGAACCCACCAAGAACAGTACCAAAACCCAGAAATTCAAAACAAATATGCAGAAAATAGAGGGAAAAGAAGAAATTATACCTTTAAATCAAAGATTGATGAAGAAAATGTGTACGAAATCAAGCACAAAGGAACAGATTTGGCCAAGAAATCAAGAGCGTGCTGGCGATTTTGAAGCTTATAATTTCTCTTTCAAATACAAAGGGTGATAAAAGAGTAGAAACGAAGTGGGTTTTTGTTTTTATACCCAAATCTGTAACGGGTATGGGTCAAATTCCGGGTAAAGTGGTGTCGTCTCTTCCTCGCAATAAATGCTCTAGAGGTTCCCAAGTTGGATGCCAGACTTCGTACGACGCGCCCATCATTGTATGAATTAACCGACGGAAAATGAAGCGCCTCATAACACGTAAGATCCTGTTCGTATTCGTTTAAGCCGAGGTAGAGCAACACTTCCTCCTCGGCATAGCCGAGCTAGGAAGTCAGGGGCCACTGAACGGTATAAACCGAGGTACGAACGTGGATCAAGCCGAGCAAAGCCCAATAGATTGGGCCCAAAATATAATCCATATAATTTTCAAATACGACAAAGGGAGTTGGCTTTCCCTACCTTTGCTCGTCGTGCCTCCTTGTCATTTCCCACTATGTCGACCTATACATAGTAGAGCGAATAATGAATAAGGCCCAACAAATCGCATGCCGACAAGGCATAATCATTTAAGCCGATCAAGACCTCCTTTAAATACGAGGATCACCTCCTCGGTTGTCACCAAAGTAAGGAAATGGATTTCTCCACCCTTCACAAATCTCTTACTCGCCTCACGTTAGGCCGAACATGCCATATATGACGAGGAACGCTCCTTCAAGGCGCACGTGCATAATATGTTGCCTAATCCTACTCAAATAAGGATAGTGAATAGTTATAATCCTCCTAGGATTATAACCTTATCTCACACGCTTTCTTATCCAACAAGGACTCTACAATACTATGCCTATATAAACAATCCATAATTCACATTATTTTGGTAACGCATCTTTTGACTCTAAACTCTTGTCAATTGATTTCTCTTTCTAAACATAAATACTTACTCTCACACAGGAGGGCATTCGCTGGTGAAGCCACAACTTAGTTTACGTGTTTGTTCTTCTTTTTCAGGCTATTTAATCATCTAGGATACAACCTGCCGCTTGATTTGGGCTGATCCGAACATTTTTCGCATCATCAGCTCCTATCATGGTCAGGTGAGCATTCATATCCTATCATGGGCTGATCCGAACATTTTTTGCATCATCAAACTATAAAAGAAATCATTTAAGGCATCCTTGTCGTGAAGAGGCATGCCCGGGACATAGGTTAAATGATACTCGTCCCTAGAAACCCCAAAGTTGTCGTGCAAGTCTTGGATGATAGGGTCCCTGGCTTTATTTGTCTAGCCCTAGGTGTACCAGATCTTCCTCTTTGGGACCTACCATGGCCTAATTGACGAGCATCAACATGTGCCCCCTCAGCAAAGGCATCATATATCCTCTCCGACATGGAAGGACCAGTTGGAGGACGGGCAACATCTTGACCTCTCCTCGTCATAACTGCAAAAGAAACAATGATATCAGTATTGGACAAAGATAGAGTTAATGACGAGGATGAGGAGGTATCCCTCCCCGTCTCACCATTCAATGTTTAGGAGGGAACCTCACCTAGTGGTGGATGCTCCAAGTGCCCAGCCTTCAAATAGTACATGTTGATATGGTCAAGGATTTTTGTCCATCCTCGAAATAACACAATATTGGGGGAATTGGTATCAAGTCGGTCAATCCTAAACCAAGTAGGGTAATCAACGTCGGTCCTAGGAGCTTGATACCTCGTCAATATCTCCCCAATCTCATTCAAACACACCATCATCCATGAACCATCAATCTGTTTGTAGATCTGAAGGTTTTGGGTATGGTAACAGTACCAGGCCTTGGGATTACTTCTTCATGTCCTAGCCATGACGAGCAACTAGAAGGTTCGACGAACAAGAAGCTCAAGAAAAGCTTCAAGGGACAACAATGGTGAACTCTAAAACCCATCCAAAATCAAAACTCAAAAATGTGTAAAAATGGTTGAGAAGGAGGAATTTACCTATTTGATGATGAAAATGAGAAAGGAAGGAACAAATCAAACTGAGATCCACAGAAATCAAGCCACAAAATGTAAAGAACTCTCCGAAAAATTGCACCTTATGGGTTATTCTCAAATGCAAGAGAGATAAAGAGTAAAAATGGAAAGAGTTTATCCTTTTATATTCAGATCCAAACAAGTACGGGTGCACGTATCCCCACTCCCCGAATTTAATGCTGGCGCATGTTCCCAAGGCGAATGTCACGCAATAATGGGCGTCCCTATCAATGTATACAATTTGGTTAATAAAATGATTAGCCGCCTCGAATTATGGGAAAGCCTCTTTGTATCCATAATTCGAAGACGAGGTACATTTTCTCCTCGGCATAGCCGAGCTAGGTAGTCGGGGCCACTGAGCGATATAAACCGAGTGCGACCATGGGCCATAAAATGGGCAAGGCCCAATGGATTGAGCCCAATGAAAAATATGCACAAGTCCTAAATACGATATAGGAAATGAGCTTTCCTACCTATGATTGTCACTTTCTCCTCGTCTTAGTCCTTATGTCGACTTGTACATAAGTAACCATTCATACAACTAGGACGACTAGAGAACTGAGCCATGTTGACCAAAGCATACGCCTAGGTTGACCAGAGGCAATATCTACAATAACTAAGCTGCATTTGTGACTAAGGGAATGGGTTTAGTCATTCCTTTTGCCCGACATATTGCTATGTTGACTAACAACTATGGCGAGGAGCACGTCTCCCCGACATACGTCCAGTGCCACTCTTCTAATCCTAGTCTAACAAGAACGTCGAGGAATTAGGATCTAAGTAGGATTTAACTCCTTATCTCTCCTACCTTCCTATCCAAGGCAGGATTCTATCTCCTATACCTATAAATACAAGCCATAAATCACAATTTTCTGGTAACGCATTTTTTGACTCTGAACTATTGTCAATTGATTCGCTCTCATAAAGACAAATACTTACTCTCACGCCGGAGGGCCTTCGCCAGTGAAGCCCTGACTTAGTTTACGTGTTTTTTTTTAATCTTTTTCAGCCTATTCAAGCATCCAGGATATATCCGAACCACTGAATTTGGGCTGATCCGACGTTTTGACATCATCAGACTCCATTTTAAGTTAAACTAGAACAACACCTGTACGATGCACAGTCTTTTATCCAAAATTCATAAATCATTTAGAGTGCGTCTGCTGAGAAACGCGTTTCTCCATAACTATGGAGAAACGTGTTTTTCATAGCCAGAAGCTTTACATTTGATAACCAGAAAAAAAAAACCCAAGGCCAAGACCAAAAGCTCTTGGATATCCGTAAGTTTTGCATTTGATAGCCGTGCTTTGCGCTGATATCCGTAAAGCTTTGTATTTGATAGCCGTAAGGATGTGAAATGTATATCCGTAAACCTGCAGCATATCCGTAAAAGCATTAGGTGCATATCCGTAAATGTGTTAGGGCGTATCCGTGAATTGCTATTGAAGGTTTCGATATTCAGAAACCTTTCAAATGTATATCCAGAAACATTTTGAAGGTTTCTGGATATTCATTTGAAGGTTTCTGGATATCACTTTCATAGGTTTCTGGCTATCTAGCTCATTGTCGCGCGACATGTCGGGACCCGTTTCTCCATAACTTATGGAGAAACGCGTTTCTCCCTAGATTTTGTGAATCATTTATATATATTTTGTTACGCCACTCACGAATAACATTAAACGAAAATAAAGGGTAATAAGAAAAGGAAACTTTGTACTACGTGATTAATAGATATATAAAGTCCAATATACATTATACATTTTGGAAAACTTACTTGAAACCCACGTTAGTAGTGGTACGAATAGGCTCCATCGCTACTTATCCATCTAAAGAGATATGTAACCCATTTGATTTTGTAACTCTAGACAACAACGCAACATATAATTGACCATGGTAGAATACAAGTTTCTTTAACATGACACCAACATTAGACAAAGATTGTCCTTAACTTTTATTTATGGACATCGCGTATGACACAAAAATAGGGAATTGCCTTCGTTCAAACTTGAAAGGTATTCGTGATTCAGATGGCGTCAAATAAATTCTTGGAATAAGAACTTTTTGACAATTATACCACGTTGATAAATTACGCAGCTGGAAATAATGCATTATTGTTGACTACTCCCTCCGTTCCATCTGAAAAGTCACAAATTTCCATTTTGATTGTACCATTTAAAAACCCAAAATGGAAACCTTTTAACACTTCTTTATTAATTTGACTCACTTGTCATACTCAAAATAACTATTCATTTACTATTTCCTATCCCACTTTCTCTATTGTACCTCACTTTTCATACTTACAACGTTTAGTCAACTATACATTTTTCTTAATTTTCGTGTGTGAGATCAACTTTGTTTATTTTCGGGTGGTACAGAGGGATTACTTATTTACACATAAATGATCAACCAACTTTTATATAGTTGCAGAATTTTTTAGTCAACTATACATTTTTCTTAATTCTCGTGTGTAAGATCAACTGTGTGAGGAAGTTTGTGCATACTATATCTTATTTTGGATTTGTAACATATTGTGCAAGAATTTATTGAATAAGTTTTACAGACCAATCATCTAATGACACTATAATAATTGAGTTAGATGTTTCGAGCAACAGTAAACATTTGTTGTTTCTCGAGCGGACTCTCAGTTTATGCAAATAAATATTCATTTACTTTGTTATAAATATTGGATGTCAGGCGGAATGTTTTGGTTCCATCATATCATTTGTTGCTTTAAACTCTTCTCCTCTTAGTTACTGTTGAATAATGGTCATTTTTATTCCTTGCCTTTATGCTTAATTTTATTTGGATAGAGATTGTTGTGAGTTATGTGGTAAAACTGCTAGTAATATGCTTTCAAAAGAGGAGTTTTGATACATTTGGCCTTATTTATGCAATCATATTCGAAGCTATTTTCCCCCAAAATCTTGTGTTTTCTAATCTAAAAAATTGTAGGTGGTTCCGGAGGCGATATCTAATTGTGTCGTAATAGTAATAGAATTGATCATGTATTTATCTATATGAATAACAATTTTCAGACTATCCCCATCAATGACCTCGACCCAATCCAACCTTAAATAAAATATTAATTTCTCTCACTTTCATATACACACTCCCAACCTTATATAATTTATACTCCGATCAGTGACCTTGACCTTGACCCAACCCAACCCAACCCAACCCAACCTTTTAAAAATAAAATATTTATTTTTTCTTTACTTCAACTTACCTAAAATACTTATCATTTTATTTTTTAAAATAATGTATTAGTAATAATATTTTTAAAATTATCCGTACAATTATTAAAAATAATTAACCATACAATTATAAAAAAAATTATAAATTTTGATATATTTTTTATTTTATATAAAATATATTAATTTTAAAAATATATTTATATAAACAAAAAATCAAAACAATTTGGTGAAACAAAAAAAAAAAAAAAAACAAAAAACGAAAAAAAAATGGTGACCCAACTTGGCTCCATTTTGGGTCGGCTAGTTGCCCAAAGTCACTAATTTTGATGACTTTCTATTTATTTTTTTTTTCTTTTTTGTTTCGTCTCTTATGGCATGGCGACCCTCCCTTGAGGGGTCACCGTTGGGAGTGGTCTCGAAAATAGTGAAAGTCGGATTTTTTTTGTATTGAATTACGTATATTTGTAATTTACAATAGAAATAAATAGTTTAAAATAATATTTAAAATTTGCAATAATAATTATAATAGTATAGTATAGTGTATTAATGATAATATTTTTTTTTTTTATTGAGGATCAAATGTGTCTTCGTTAAGTAAAAAGAAGTATATATCAATAAATTATTTGAAACTTGTATACTCCTTTGCCACAGGAGAAAATTTAAAAAACAAAGTGGTTCAACAATTAACAAACATGTGAAAAGGATGATTTGTTACGAGTGTAAATAGTTGGGTAAGAAACAAAATATGTAGTGGATAATTTTTCTGATTATAACATGTGAGCAAATGAGCAGTTTGGGTAAGAAAGAAAATACGTATTTGTGTGATTGCATTGGACTCAAAATTAAATAAGTTAGTACATTGGAAAAACGTGAAAACATAGGTGAGCAAATGAGCACGTTGGCCAAAATTGATTTTTTTTTTCTTAAGAGTCCTTTAAAAGAAAAAGGGAAATCTTTCAGAAAATAAGCGGCACAATTTCGGGACAAAATCCTAGTTACCACTTTTGTATATTAAATCGTGTACCACTAGTGATTAAACAATTATAAATTATTAAAAATGACATCATCTTGACATTATTAAAGAATTATAGCCGTTGTATCACTAGTGATACACGATATGGGATACAAAAGTGATAGGATTTCTTCTCCACAATTTCCTGGAAAAGAGACCAAAGACTTTGTGACCTCTTAATCCTATATATTGACATATTCAGAGAAAATTTGAAAGTGAAAATGAAATGAAGCTTCCGGGATGACTTTAAAGAAAATACAAGGCAACTTCTTTATGGAGACATATTCAACAAGAAATAAGCCACGAATTTGGAACAACGGCAGCTGTCACATCAATTATTTCAATTCCAAAACCATTTCCTATAATTAATTCCAAAACCATTTCCTGTACTTTTCATTCCTCTAGAGAAGGTTTCCACGAAATAACCTAATATTTATCAATATTTTTCTATATATGACTATAAATTGTACAACTGCAAACTACAAATATCACAACTTTATTTAAATACTTTTCTTCTTGAAGTCTTTTTTTTTTTCGAGCCAAAATGGAGAAGGTAATTATGAAAACAATCCCAATTAAAATATCAACAATAGAAGACCCTCTTCTCCCAACAACAAAGCCATCCACAACAAAACCATCCATTACCATACAAGTCCAGCAAATTTCATCCATTATCTTGACATGCTCATACATAGTTGCTATGGTTCTTCATTTACTCCCTTACGAGTACATTAACGGGGATCGGGTTCCAACCGTTATCTTTAACGGATTTCCCAAGACGTTTCAGACGTTTGTGGTGTTCGTTATGTTTACCTTCACGGGTTCTTTTTGTGCGGTTAATGTGCATGAGAAGAAGCCTAAGGTTGCGTTGGTGTGTTTTTATTATTCGGTTCTTTCTATGGCTTTTGCTTTGGCGATATTGTTGTCTTGTTTTTGTTGGACGTACGGGTTTTGGCTGCAGGTTGCTGCACAAGATGTATATCAACGGGTTATGGATTTGGGGTGTTGATTATGGATGAAATTCTTTGTTTATTGAACATTGAAATAACTCATATTCGAGAGTATCTTAAAAATATATGTTGTTAAATGTTCATCGTCAAAGTTCTGCTAATTGTTCTTTTCCGATAATGGATTCCATGCCTGAGTTGAAACACGGTTAAGAAGAATGGTCGTGGTCAGGGATTCCACGAATTAGTACTAATTTCTTGACCTTAATTCTCTTAGAGCTGTAAAAAGCTGATTTTTTCTCTTTACTATCCAAGATGCTTAACAATGTTAACAATGCTGATGTACCTAAATTCAAAAAGAGTAGGTTTTGGGAGAAATTCTCCCTAACATTATAAAAAGTCTTATTTTAAAAACTGAAACAAAGACACGTACAATTTTTTTAAAAATAAAAAACAATACTTTTTATAATATTTGGAAAAACTAGTTTCTCCCAAAATTTTTTTATTCAAAAATTCTCAACGTAAACGGTTAAACACATTATATATATATATATATATATATACCCTCCGTCCCATCTTTTTATAGACTTTTGGAAATACATGAAAATTAAGGAGGAATTATTATATTGAAAGTGTTGTGAGTGTGAAAATAAAATAGGAGAGATAATGAGTGGAGAGAATAGTAAATTATAATGGTGATGTGAGTATTAAAATAATGTAGGAGAGAGAATGAGTGGAGGGAATAGTAAAGATTCCTTTCCATTTTGAAAAGTTATATATTATTGTGGGACGCCCAAAATAGAAAGTTTATATATTATTGTGGGACGGAGGGAGTATATATATACTCCCTCCGTCCCATTACAAATCACACACTTTCCTTTTTGGGCGTCCCACTACAAATCACACACTTCCTAAAATGGAAAGTTTTTATCACTATTTCCTCCACTCATTCTCTCTCCTACATTATTTTAATACTCACAACACCATTATAATTTATTATTCCATCCACTCATTCTCTCTCCTATTTTACTTTTACACTAACAATATTTATATCATTATTTTTTTTCTTAATCCACGCGCGTACAGTAACTGTGTGGATTCTAATGGAACGGAGGGAGTATATATTAGAAAAAAGTCAAAGTTACTATTTTACTGTAGCAAATTGAATTCCATAGATTTTTCTTTAGATTTTCTGTATCAATCCTTTGCTTATTTTGGTATCAAAGCCTTTTATTCAACAAAGTTAACTAATTAGCTCAATTTATTTATTGATCCCGAGTCGGTGTGTCACCTAGGTCTAAGTCACGCAATAAGGAGTGTAAGTCGTGCATCCATTAGGTAAGGAAGTGAATCCGAGGCAAGACATAAAATAAATAATGAGTTGGTTAGGTAATTTTACGAATAGAAGATCTCTTCGAAATCATAATAATCAAATGAATGATTATAATATACAAACTGAGAATGATGAAGATAGAAACAATAAAAGTATATTGTCTAAAGAAATTTCTTGGGATACTCTATTTTTAACAAATTGGAAATCTCCCTTAATATCAACCTCTGAAATATACAAAGATAAAGGCATATTCGACTTTAAATCCAGATTAGCCATTAAAACAAAAGAAAAAGTTATTCACTTATACTCCAACAATCAAACAATGAGTTTATTTTCAAAATCCTCAATTAAAAAATATATATCTCAAGGATACAGATTTTTACATATAGGACTAGTTCAAGTAGCAATTAAACCATTAACAATGGAAGGATTAGATACAAGTATACAAATAGCATTAAGAGACGCAAGACACTTAAACTACGTAGACTCTTTAATAGGAGCAATTGAAACAAGCTTAACAAACGGACCAATACATTTTAATACTTATCCCAATTTTACAGTATCTTTAACAAATCCTCATATAATGAAAATCTTAACCTTAGATATTTTAACTCGAGTTGCTCTTATGAAAAACTAGTTTTTTCATAACATAATGAAAAAACGTGTTTTTGGACCCGGTTAAACTTGTAATACGCGAATTGAACCGGAGACCGGTTCAGTAACAAAATTGAACCGTATTTTGTCAAATCAAATTCAAACGAACACACAGTCACACACAGTAAAACACAGATTTACGACGCCACAACAGAGAAGTTCATCGAGCTAAATCAAAATTCAATCGAAAATCATTCCGTTTCAGACGATTTAGGTAATATATGATTCACCGTCACTTATAGACTATGAATTCATAAATTTACAATCGTTCCTAATTGTTTTATTCAATACTGGCAATTTTTGATTAGGTTAAGATGGGCTTACGTGATTTTGAAAATGAAACTGGAAGTAATGCTACTGTAATTGATCTAATTCAGAACGAATATGAAACTGGAGATAATGCTACGGCAATTGATCGAATTCAGCACGAAGATGAAACTGGAGATAATGCTATTGTAATTGATCGAATTCTTCACGAAGTTGATGATAATCACGATACAGGTAATCCAATTTCATAATGCCAGTTTTTTTATATATAATGCTAGTAGTTTGAAGTGCCAGTTTTAATTTTTTTAATTGCCAGATTGTGTTATTTTGATTGCAAGTATCACTTATTTGGAAAGCTAGTTTTAATTTTTTAGGATACTTTGTTCATTGAAGTGCCAGTTTGTGTTTTTAGTGGTGCCAGTATCACTTATTTGGAGTGCCAGTTTGTGTTATTTGTAGCTTCAGCCACTGTCTTGTTATTGAAGTGCCAGTTTGTGTTGTTAGGAGTGCCAGCATCACATATTTGGAGTGCCAGTTTGACTTATTGAAGTTCCAGTTTGTGTTTTTTGTAGCTTCATCCACTATCTTGATATTGAAGTGCCAGTTTTAATTTTTTTAATTACCAGATTGTGTTATTTGGATTGCCAGTATCACTTATTTGGAGTGCCAGTTTTAATTTTTTAGGATACTTTGTTCATTGAAGTGTCAGTTTGTGTTTTTAGTGGTGCCAGTATCACTTATTTGGAGTGCCATTTTGTGTTATTTAGTTCCAGTTTGTGTTATTTGTAGCTTCAGTCACTGTCTTGTTATTGAAGTGCCAGTTTGTGTTGTTAGGAGTGCCAGTATCACATATTTGGAGTGCCAATTTGACTTATTGAAGTTCCAGTTTTTGTTTTTTGTAGCTTCATCCACTGTCTTGTTCATTGAAGTGCCAGTTTGTGTTTTTAGGAGTCTTAGTATCACTTATTTGGAGTGCCAGTTTGTGTTATTTAGTTCCAGTTTGTGTTATTTGTAGCTTCAGCCACTGTCTTGTTCATTGAAGTGCCAGTTTGTGTTTTTAGGAGTGACAGTATCACTTATTTGGAGTGCCAGTTTTAATTTTTTAATGTGCCATCATATAAGTAATACTGGCACATTCAAAAATTAAAACTGGCACTTCAAACCAAAATAACTGGCACTTCAGATCTAAAGAAAAATATATTATACAATAGATATTATTCATAAAAAAAAAAACTACAAACAAGCCAACTAAACAAACAAACCACTAAACACAACAAATTATTCATTCATTCATGCTCTCCATAAACTTATAGAGTGTAGAGTGCTGGAACATATCATGCTCTCCATAAGCTTTAGTTGCCCCACGATCCTTGGCATGTAACAGAAGAGAATCCCAAATCCATGTTGATTTCTTGCTGTTCTTATTGTCACAGAATGGGCAGTGAAGTTTATCTGAACTGTTCCACAAACTATAATATCCCTCCTTAATATCTTCTAAGAAACCTGCAATTTTTTAGCAGCTCTTTCCTCTTCATTATCTTCAACATTTTTCTCAGTCTTGACAGACCTACTCGTACTCATACCGAGAAATTGATTGCTTTTTAGATGAAATTTAGAAATAAAAAAGAAGTGAATATCTAACTTATTTATACTGAATCTGTGACTGTACATATTTATAATTGTGACTGTTGAATTCGTGACTCTTTGAATTCATGACTGTTGAATTCGTGACTGTACAGATTTATTACTCGTGACTCTTTGAATTCGTGACTGTTGAATTCAAAGTTTGAATGCTTTTTTGTACACATTTATTACTCTTTGAATTCAATAGTAAGTTTGAATTTGGCACTATTGAATCCGTGACTATTGCTTATGGACAAAATGGAGCAGTACTGGTTGGGACAACTATTGAATCCGTGATTGTTTTTGTTTTTTTATTACTCAACATGGAACACCTAACTTGGAACACCTGTCCTAGTGCATGCATTTAAACAACACTCACTGAAAAATATTAAAAAAACACTGGCACATTAAAAATTTTAAACTGGCACTTCAAACCACACTAACTGGCACGTCAATAACAAGATAGTGGCTGAAACTACAAATAACACAAACTGGAACTTCAATAAGTCAAACTGGCACTCCAAATATGTGATACTGGCACTCCTAACAACACAAACTGGCACTTCAATATTCATTCAAAATACATTCCAAATAATTCCATTAAACACTACCACTACCACCTGCTCCATCATCGCCTACGTTGTCATTCATTTTGTTTTTTGGATCATATTCATTCAAAATACATTCCAAATACATTTCCAAAGCCTTGTGGTGAATCCTAGCAGCTTCATCAATGTTGTGAGCGTTGCCAAACTCATGAGCATGATTGACTATCCCCACATAATCCTTATCCCTACAATTGTGTCCATTACATGGCTCCAATGGACAACGAAATGAGGGAGTACCATTTGCAGAAGAAGGCTGCAAAACAACAAGATGACCATAGATGAATTTTTGGTAGCACACCATGTATATTTTCCAACTTTTGTCATCATTTGAATCACCAGTTGGCTCACTAGAATTTCCCTTGCCTTTGTTCATCACTAGAAAAATTATTAAAGGCATAATTTTTCTTGAACTTGATGTATATGCTTGCCTTTGGACAGATTTATATAGGCTGAGTACTTGAAATCAGTCAAAAAAGTTGGTCAATGAATTTAATGCACTTACCAACTGTACACATTTATTGCTCTTTGAATTCAATAGTAAGTTTGAATGCTTTTTTATACTTCCTCAATAAATATAATATCCAGTGAATGTTGTTTGAATTGCCAGTTTATGTTGATAGGAGTGCCAGTATTAATTATTGAATGTACCAGTGATTTTTATAATATTGTCCTGTGAGTGGTTTTTGAAGTGCCAGTGAGTTTTATTTGGAATGCCAGTATTAGTTATTTGAAGTACCAGTATTTCCAATGTAATATGCCAGCATCTGTTTTTTCAATGTTATTTCCAATCTAAATTTTTATTTTTATTTGCAGCAAGCCATATTGATATTACTTCATCACTGCTGGGTATAAAAGCAAAGACATGGGAAGAACTGTATCAATTGTACAAGGATCATTCCAATGCATTGGGATTCAGTTTTAAAATTACAACCTCGCGTGTCTCTAAGAAAACATCAAGGCCAATAGATAAATATTTTATGTGTTCATGCCAAGGATACACACAAATAGGAAAAGAAATTGATGTTCCATCTCCAATAGAAGTCGGTGAAGTAGAGATTCCATCTCCATTGGAACGAATTGAAAACCCAAAGAGGAAAATGAGGAAAAAGAAAGCCCCTTCTAAAAGGACAGGTTTTCAGGCTCTTATGAGAGTAAAATTGTTAATTAAGGAAGACTTGTATGTGGTTGCACGACACGAAACTGAACACAACCATGAGATGACAAGGCCAGAATGGAACCACTTCAAGCGTAGCGAGAGGTCGATATCAGAAGCTACATGAAAAATAATAGAGCAATTTGAAGAAGCTGGCATCAAGCCAACTGATGGATTTAATGTTTTGGCAAAAAGCATTTGTGCCGGGTGGGAAGAATATGTTGGGCATATAAGAAGAGATCATCTTAACTTTGTACAAAGATTGAGAATGGAAAAAATAGAAATGGGCGATGCACAAACTGTAGTTGACAGACTGAGCCAAATTCAGGATGAAGGATTCTACTTCAAAATGCAGTTTGGGGAAGAAAGTAGACTCAGTACTTTGTTTTGGAGAGATGGTATGATGAGGGAGGATTATGCATTGTATGGGGATGTTGTTGTGTTTGATACAACTTATAACACAAATAAATACAATTTGATTTGTGCACCAATAGTTGGGGTGAACAACCATTGGAACACTGTGATGTTTGGTTGTGCTTTCTTAACAAATGAAAAGACAGAAACATTTGCTTGGCTTCTCAAAGAATTCGTAAAATCAATGGGTGGAAAACAACCAAAAACAATTTTCACCGATCAAGACTTTGCAATGTCGAAAGCGATTGAAGAGGTAACTTTTATTTTATTTCCAATGTTTCATTGATTGGTTATTTATCATATGTGCCAGTGTTACTTATTTGAAGTGCCAGTGTTTATATTAGTAAGTACCAGTTTTATTATTTTGGAGTACCAGTTTTACTTTTTTGAAATGTCAGTGGTTGTTATCATATGTGCCAGTGTTACTTATTTGAAGTGTCAGTGTTACGTTTTTGAATTGAGACATAACAGAAAATAATTTACTAAATTGAAACAAATTTAAATTACATTTTTCCCTTCCCATAACCACCATAAGGCTTAACACCAGAAACTCCTCCACATCCTCCATCACCTTTGTCAAAGAGCTTCTTCTTGACCTTGTCCTTCTTGCAAGAAGGAATTTCCACAGGTCCAAACAACTCCAAATACTCCTTAAGGTATTTTGCCAAAGCCTTGTACTCAGCTTTGGCAACATTGGAGAAAGAGGAAGTGGGTGCACAAGATTCAAAGGCATGCTGAAGCATTTCACTTTGGTTCCTTTCACGTATCTTACGCCCTGCACAAGGCTGTAGAGGGCATACATACAACTTAACTGGAGATGTCCAAATCGATCTGAGGATACGAAGATGACCAAAGTGGAGTTTCTTTGTCATTTCACGAAAGGCACTCCTAAACTCTTTCTCATCAGAGTCATACTCATCATTTGAGGACATATTGCTTGAAATTATAAGAGAACTAATTTTAATGAAAGAAGAGATGTAATTTTGAAATATTCATTTCATGTGTTGTATAGTGCCAGTGTCTAGCCCCTTCTTATTTATAGTGCATATACCTACACTGTTTTTTGTTTGGTTTGTAAATGCTTTAACATTAATTGGTTATGTAATTTCCAATGTTTGACTATTGTGTAACAACTTTTTACAGAGAATTGTTAACATTCACTGGTTATGTAATTTCCAATGTTTGACTGGAGTAGGTAAATTATATGATTTGTAACAGCTTTTTATATGTGCCAGTTCTTGGTTTAGTTAATGCCAGTTCTTGAATTAATAAGTGCCAGTTCCAGTGTTATGAATAACTTTATTAATGACAGTGTTTGACTATATTATAACTTATTTACAGGTTTTTGAGGGAAGAACAAGACATAGGTTATGTTTGTGGCACATTCAATAAAATGCTATAGCACACTTTGGACAACTAAAGACAGATGAAGAATTTAAAAAGGAATTCAACAATTGCTTGAGAGGATGTAGTGATGAATCTGAGTTTGAAAATTGTTGGCATTCAATGCTAGAAAAATATAACCTTCTTGAGAACAGATGGTTCAATCGTTTATATAGCTTGAGAGAGAAATGGTGTACAGCATTGAGTAAAGATTTCTTCTCAGCTGGCATATTATCTTCACAGAGAAGTGAGAGCACAAATCATGCCATATGTTTCAAAGCAAATAGAAGCACGTCCCTAACACAATTCTTTGATATATTCAATGAGACGGTAAAACGTTGGAGAAGTATGGAGCAACGAAAGGAATTTGATTCAATAAACTCAAAGCCTCGCACAGAAATACATGGAGCTTTAATAAGACATGCAAGTGAGGTTTACACGGAGGAAATGTTCAGATTTTTTGAGAATGAGGTCAAGGCAGCTTTTGCTGCAAAATTTAATATTGGATTTTGCTTGGATGAAAACAACAAGTTGTTTGAAGTTGCTCATGAGAATCATCCAGACAAATTTGAAAGGGTACTTTTCTCGCGAAATAATGAAAAGATAACTGTGAACTGTACATGCAATCATTTTAGTGAAGTCGGTTGGTTGTGCTTTCATTGCATTAAGGTTCTCAACTTGACAAATATCGATCGGATACCGGAAGAGTACATTCAAAAAAGGTGGACAAAGACAGCCAAATCAAATGTATGGAATAAAACTTACCAAGGTATATCTACTACTCCAACTGAGCAACACAATTCAATTCCTTGGAAACAACAGATGGCGAGAAAGTACTACGATTTAATGATGACATGCCATGAAAACAGTGATGCAAGAAAAATTCTAGAAGATGGGTTTAATAGAGATACATTGCTAGTACAAGAAATACTCTCCCGAAACGTACAAGGTGTTGGACCAACAACAAGTGAAAATAATAGTGCTTCAACAAGCACAACATTCAGTGCACCTACAGTGACGGATCCTGTACGTGCAGATACAAAGGGTAGAAAAAGAAAATCTAAAACAAAGTTTGAACGGAGAAAACCAATTACTAATGAGTATGGTTCGAAAACCCTGAATGAACACTTGATTTGATATTTTTGTAACCAAACTTTATTGTTTTCACACTGTTACAACTGATTGTATTATAATTTTTTAAGTAGTGCCAGTTTTGCATATTAAATATGACAGTGCTTGTTATTGAATGTGCCATTGTTTAATTTTTTAAGTACCAGTGATGCCTGTTTCTGTTTATTAAATATATTGCCAGTACATAGGGCTGTTACACGAACCGAGCCGGCTCGAGCTCGGCTCGGGCTCGGCTCGAAAAAAGATCGAGTTCGAGTGGGCTCGAGGTGAACTCGAGCTCGAGCTCGAACCGAATTTCAAGCTCGTCATTTTTTTGAGCCGGCTCGTGTTCGGCTCGTATGTTCGACGAGCTCTGTTCGAGATCGACTCGTTTGAGCTCGACTCGGGCTCGGCTCGTTAAAAGCTCGAATAAATTTTAGTATATATATATATATATATATATATATATATATAAGTCGAAGCTCGAGCTCGGCTCGTTATAAGCTCGTTTGATTTCAGATTTTTTTCAAAAAATAAGTCGAAGCTCGAGCTCGGCTCGTTAAAAGCTCGTTTGATTTCAGATTTTTTTCAAAAAATAAGTCGAAGCTCGAGCTCGGCTCGTTAAAACTCGAGTTCGAGCAGCTCGCGAAAAGCTCGCGAGCCAGCTCGCGAAAAGCTCGAAACTTGATTCGAGCCGAGCTCGAACATGCATTCTGGGCTCGAGCTCGAGCTCGAGAAAAGCTCGAGCTCGATATTTTTTATTCGAGCTCGAGCTCGAAACTTCAAAGCTCGGCTCGGCTCGGCTCGTTTACAGCCCTACCAGTACATAGGTTTTGTATTGCCAGTCTTTGTTATTGAATGTGCCAGTGTTTATTATTTGTTGAACCAGTGAAGGCCTGGTTCATCAAATAAGATAACTTCGATATATTTGCAGCACTTGGATGATTTATGTGATTTAAGAAGTATTTGAAGGGTGATTGCTGCAAAAAAAAAAAAAAAGCAAAATTAATATGCCAGTTAGAGCCAGTTTGTGTTGTTTGGAGTGCCATCATCACTTATTGGGAGTGCCAGTTTGTGTTATTTCGAGTGCCAGTCTTACTTATTTGTAGCTTCAGCCACTCTCTTGATATTGAAGTGCCAGTTAGTGTGGTTTGAAGTGCCAGTTTGTGTTATTTAGAATGCCAGTAATTTTTATAATATTGTCCTGTGAGTGTTGTTTAGAGTCAGTAATACTTTGTTGATTGAAGTGCCAGTTTGTGTTATTTAGAATGCCAGTATTACTTATTTGGAGTGCCAGTTTATGTTATTTGGAGTGCCAGTTTGCCTTTAATGGTGAAATAGTGATAAGTTTGTCTGTAATAATGGTAAGTGCATTGAATTCATTGACCATAAGCTGTTCCATGGACACATGTACCAACATTGCATCAATAAAAATGTTAAAAATAACACTAATTCACTCATAAAAAAACAATAATTGTCTCATTTAAAATACAAACAATTCAAATACAAACACTAATTCATTGTTTTGTTGTTGCTTTTCTAGTCTTATACTTCATCCCAACCCTCATATCATCATCTGATTTTTTCTTCTTTTCTACCTCTTTCCTTTTTTTTCCTTCTTCTTTCCTTTTCTTTTCTTCTTCTTTCTTTTTTTCTTCTTCTTCTTCTTTCCTTTTCTTTTCTTCTTCTTCATCATTCCTCTTCAAAGCTTCTCTTTTATCACTTGTAAACAACCCCAACTGCTTCAGTAAATGATGCCGTTCAGTATTAATATCACAGAGAAGTAAGCTCGCTAGAATCTCGGCCCTCATACGCACTCTTGCTGACTTATCACACAACTCAAGGCATGAGTAAATTGCGCCATTAAATTGTCTCATTTCAGCCATTATGTATACTCCACAGTCATTATTAGCATCAGAATTTTCTTTCAAAATCCAATCAACTTGCATATGCTCAAACTGAAAATTCAATATATCTGCAGCACTTGGATGATTTATGTGATTTAAGAAGTGTTTGAAGGGTGCTTGCTGCAACGAAAAAAAAAACAGCAAAATTAATATGGAAGTTTTGGTAAAGAAAATAACAAAAAAAAACACAATTCAATAAATAAGTAGAGATTACCATGCTATGAGCAAGTTTTGGGACGTTCTGTCTCTTCCAATCATTCATTGGCAAGTTGTCAAGATACTGAAATGATTGACTCTCAGTATTGACAACAAAAAGTGTGTAATGGCCAGTCTTGTTGTCACCTCTATGGCAGGGCAAAAAGAACTGCAAGAAAATAAGTGCCAGCATCAGAGTTTGAAAGTACCAGTTCAAGTGATCTTTTATACCAGTGTATTGATTAATAAGTGCCAGTACATGTATGTATAAAATGACAATGCATGCCAATTTAACTTCACTCAAATCAGCTCCCTCAGCATCACCAAAATTAATATCAACCCAATGTTCTAAACTATCAGAGATTTCTTGCCCAGCTGTTGATACAACATCTTGAGATGTCCTCGTTGTACGTCGAATCCAAGCAACCTGTATAACAAATTAATAACATCAAATTTAAAAATGCACACAAATATAATTTAATTAACAAACAATCATAGATAATATAATTTTTGAATGTACTAGCATCATAGATAAAGAACTTACAGAATGACTAAGGCTAAACATAAACTTCTTCATTCTACCAGACTTTCGCTCCATCTTATTAAGAAGTATAGCCCAAATCTCGATAGTATTTGAAGTTATTTCCTTGTCTTCATCCATGCTCAAAATATCTTCAACAGTTAAGCTATGGAACATTGAGTAAATAGAATCACAACTGCTGTAAAAGAAAAATAAATTAGTAAATGCTTTTACGTACAAGTGTATACATTCATAAAAGGTGCCATTGTTTGGGTATTGATAAATTTATAGCTTACTCCTTCAGATTCCTTGAAAAGTGTGTAGACATGCACATGTCAACAGCCTCCTTTCTCAGCTTCAACATCGGTCGCAACACATCAGCGTTGTTGATCATAAACCGAGAACAGTATACAAATTCATCGTTAGCTTCCCCACAGTCCACTGTGCACCCTACATTCAACATCTCATAACAACTCAAAAGGCTGCTCTCATTTATATTCGCAATAATGTTATCAATATCAACATCATCTGTCTCCCGAAAAATCTCATTAAATTCCTATTGTTTCTGCTCTGTATGTTCTCTTCTCTCCTCACTAGATACCTGAGAGAAAAGTTCAAATGATGGAATTGAACCTTTTCTTTTCTTCCCTTTTGTTGTCTTCAAAATGTCTGAAATAATATTGTCAATCTCAGAAAAATCTTCCTCATTAAAAATATCATCTTCTACTTCCTCCCCCTCCCCCTCCCCATTCCCCTTATTCTCTTTCTCTTCCCCCATCTCATCTGCTGCATTTCTTCTCTTATCTTTCTTAATACATTTAAGTCTTTCAATGTGAGCATGAACAGCATTATCAAGGTCCTTTCTCAATATATCCCATGACTCCTTAGTAGCCTACATCAATGAAAAATAGTAAGAATGAAAAATAGTGTGTGTATTTTAAGTGCCAGTACATGTTATTCATTGTGCCAGTTTAAGTAATCAATAGTGCCATCATAAGAAATTCAAAGTACCAGTTTAAGTAATAAATAGTAAGAATGAAAAATAATGTGTGTATTTTAAGTGCCAGTACATGTTATTCATTGTGCCAGTTTAAATAATCAATAGTGCCATCATAAGAAATTCAAAGTACCAGTTTAAGTAATAAATAGTGACAGTACTTACATTACTTGCCTCTGCATTTCTTTCCTTTGCAGCACTTTCAATCCTTAACGGAATACATTTTTCCTCCACAAAATCACTGGGTACTTCCTCCACAAAATCGTCTTCAACCCTACTTATAGGATAAACATTCTGTCCATAAAAAATTAAATTCCCCCAGCCAACTTTCGCTTCGGAATCAATCCTCACTTTGAATTTTTCAGCATTCCAATGATTAATCAAAGGGAGAACAGTTGATTCTCTCACCCCTTGAAATGGAAATCTTTGAAGGTAAGCAATCACCAACACCATAACACATCCACTACAGTTTTTTGAATTCTTTTTTTGATTCTTAAACCTAAATACACCCTGACATAATTTGTCCAAAACATATTGACACCAATCAAACTTGCTTATCTGTGAAACGTCTTCTACAATACTTAGCAGTGACACATCAATTGTTTTTGTAACTACTGGGGCAAGAAAAATTCCAACAACAAATAGCACAAACAAGCGTTTAAATTCATCCCCACCTTGATGTAACTCAGAAATGCGTTCCAAAAGTTTATAGGCAGGAAGACCATCTTGAGTACGCCCAAATTCCTCAAAATATCGATTTCTCAATTCCATATTTGTGCTGGATGATTGATTTACTTTATACTTTGCAACATTCCTAGGTAGACAAAATATATCATAGACATCTGATGCTGTAATAACATATTTATATGATGAATTGATTTGTTGTATCCTTGTGATTGGTTCAAATCTATCAACAAGAAACTGAACAAGCCTAAGAGGCAATACCTTAACCTAGAGACTCAACAAAGATCCAAATCCAATAGCCCTAACATCTCTCTTCTGGTCTGGAGTTAAACAGAGCTCAACGAGTCTTTTGGGAGTACACGAATGCTCAAATTTATCACCCCCTTTAGGCCTCTTAATAGTGATATCAAAATCATCATCATCCACAACTCTTTTACGCTTTGATGGAACTAAAAATAAATATCAAATAAACATTACATCAGTGCCAGCAGTATGATTTCAAAGTGCCAGTTTTATGATTTCAAAGTGCCAGAATTATGGTTTCAAGGTGCCAGTTTTATGGTTTCAAAGTGCCAGTCTTAAGGTTTGAAAGTGCCCGTGTTATGATTTCAAAGAGCCAGTGTTATCTATAGTGCCAACATTTGCTTATTTTTGCTTCTTGCTCCTCATTTCTTTGGATTGACCGGTCATAATGTCGAATAACAAGTAAAAACACGAATGAAAACAGCTCGGAGATGATGAAACTCGGTGGAAATTGATACGCCGCAACAGCTCGGAGATGATGAAAATAGGGAAAATCGAATTGAAAGGCACAAATGAGGAAATCAAAAATCAAATACGCCGCGAGAAATTGAACCGGACCGGAAAAGCATATGAACCGTCCGTTAAATTGAACCGCGGGTGAAAAACACGTTTTTTGTTAAGCTTAACAAAAAACGCATTTTTTACAAGTTTTTTGCTTTTAACTCATAATTACCATATGCAAGTAGGTTCCCATATTTATGAAATATTCTGCAGATTACATTACAAAGTAATGAATACTGGACTTTGTCCAAATGCTTTTAATAAAAATAAGACAACCGGAGAAACGATCTTTTGGGAAATTGACAACACAAAAGCTAATATAACCATTCCAAAAACCATTAAATGGAGTGAAATAACTCTACCTGAAAAATGGACTTACCCATCCAAAACTGTACTAAATACAAGTGTAAAAAAGAAACAAACAAGTGAATTAGAACAAGTTTTACAATATGAAGACGGCTCAGTAGACTTAAAATTCAAAATAACACAATCTCTAAACAGAAATAAAAATCTTAATTTTAATATACCAGCCAGAAGATCCACCTCAGGAAGATATGAATTCCAACAAGGAAATAATTCACAAAATAACCAACTAATTCTTGAATCAGAAATTGAAACAGAAAACCAATATGAAACGGACAATATTGGCATAAAAAGAAATGGAAATTTTACACATCCGTATGAAGATAGTAATTTTTCAATAAACATGATAAAAAATGAATTCAAGTTAGACAAAAAAGTTCTAATAAAAGATTTCCAAAACGAAGAAAATAAAGAAAATAGAGAATTATTTTTTAAGACATACGATGAAAAAGAACAAAAAATAATTAAAGAAACATACTATGACTTCTGTAAAATACAAGAAATGCATGTACCATTCTTTGAATTCCTAAATGACGAATATTTATATAAAATAATCCCAATAACTCAAAAAATTAGAAAATGGTATAAAGTAACTACAGGCAGTCTATTACCAAGTCATGAATATTATGAAAGTGAAAGACCCCCATTAAAACCAGCTTATTTTTGTAAAAATGAAGTAAACCTTGGAATTTTACCAATAGTTCACCCTGACCAAATAGAGGAAAAGATAACTAAAGATTTACATTTACAAAATAAATGGACAAATTTATCAATACACACAATTGGACAACAATTGGATAGAGTGGAAGACAAAATAGACAATGTCACGAATGGAATAGCAATGGTAAAAGGAGAAGTAGAAAATCTCAACTTAACGGACTTTTCCACACCTATTAATAAACAACCAGAGACAGGAATAATATCTCAAAGATATACGAAATATGCGGAATTATACAATAAAACACCATCAAATAGAAAAGAACAAGAACCAATACCATACAAGAAACAGATACCACCTTCTAAGAACCCATTTCATATGTCAGGTGTTAGACCAACCATACATAATCCCTTAAATGACTTAATGGAAAACATAAAAACCTATATACAAATAAAAGAAGAAACAGGTACAAGTAAAAACAAAAACATCAGTGTACTAACAGAATACAACGAAGAATCCTCATCCGAATCAGAATATATCCCTACTTCTGAGGACAATGAATACGACAATACAAACAATGAAAAAAGAAATAAAAACAAATTAATACCAATACAAGCCATAAGGAGCTTTGTCAATTATAAAAAAGAAGCAGAAGATTTGGAAATACTAGAAAACCAACAAAAATCTTACAACGCAAAAAACATATATGAATGGAACATAGACGGATTAAGTGAAATGGAAATCATCAATAAAACAAAAGAAATGATAATCGTAGGCAATATTTACAAAATAACAAATATCACAGAAAGACAAGCTGTAGAAAACATAATCCTAAGATTCACAGGACAATTACGAACTTGATGAGATAAACTGCTAGGAAGAGAAATAAAAGACGATATTTTATCTGATGTAAGATTGAATGATCAAGAACAACCTTTAGTAGACGAAAATGGACGACCTGCACCAGCACAATTAATAACCCTAATATTCAATATCACAACCCATTTCATAGGATACATAGATTTATACACGGAAAGAAACTCAGAAATATTACAAAATCTAAAATGTAGAAAACTAGAACAATTCAAATGGTATAAAGAAAATTTCTTAAAAAGAGTTTTCAATTTGGCAGACCCAAATAACATTTACTAGAAAGAAAAATTTATCACTGGATTAGCAGGATTATTTTCAGAAAAGGTAAGAGATACAATAGAACAGAAATTTGGACAAATTTCTTATAATGAATTAACTTATGGAGACCTAATTACTTGCGTAAACATTACTGGTTTAAGACTATGTCAGGATCAAAGATTAAGTAATAAATTAAAGAAAGAAAGTACACAAACACGAAAAGAATTAGGACATTGGTGTGAACAATTTGGATTTGGTAGATTAAAGCCACCCCATAAAAAGAAAAGAAATGAACAAAATCCTTATTACAAAAATAGTACTTACAGAAGAAAACACAAGAAAACAAACAAACATACAAGAGAACCTCCTGAATATTATAAAAAATCAAGTCATAAGAAGAATTATAATAACAAACACAACAACAAAAAATATAAAAGGAATAATAAAAACTCAAACATATACAATAAGGAAATAAGATGTTTTCTATGTAAAAAACAAGGACATATTGCCAAAAACTGCCCAACAAGAAAACAAACAAAATAGATTTGCAATAGCCTTAACATAAAAGAAATATACCAGATAATATCCAAAATAGACAATCTTGAAGTAACAACCTCAGAAAATGAATATTCTAGTAATAAAGACCCCATCCAGTACAGACAACACAGATAATGAAAGTGAAGAAAATAATGAATGTCAAAATGGTTGTAAAGGAGTATGTCTATGCACCACCAAAATCAATACTATAGAACAATATGATGAAATCTTAGAAAAAATTAAAGAAATTAAGGAACCAACAATAAAACGGAAATTCTTAAGACAATTAGAAAAAACCATTAATGAAGAAAAACCAGAAACCTCAACGCCATCCCAATACGAAGATGTCGTACAAATGTTCCAGAACAAAAAGAAACAAATTTCTTCCGTAGACTTGCAAAAAGAGATAAAAGAAATAAAGCAAGAAATAAAAACATTAAAACAAAATAATCTAGAATTACAAAAATCACAAAAAGAATTAGAAGCAAAAATGATTTTGCACGCAATTAAGAAACAAATAAGTGCAACGTATAAAGGAGAAACCTCTCAAACAAAAAACTTGGATAACCATTTCCAAAACCCTTTTTCGAAAACAACTAATAAATGCATAAAAATAAATACTAGAGAAAATACAGCAACATAAACAGACTCTTCCACAGAAGAAAATACAGAAGGAAGCGTATATACATTAACCAAAGTCAGATTCCAAAAATGGTATGTCACTATAAACATGAAAATAGGAACTTTTCAATACGAAGGAATAGCCATGCTAGACTCCGGAGCAGACTTAAATTGCATAGAACAAGGCATAATACCTTCTAAATATTTTATTAAGACAAAACAAAGCCTTTCCGCGGCAAATTCATCCAAATTAAAAGTTAAATACAAAATACCAGAAGCTCATATATGCAACAATAACATTTGCTTCAAAACAAGTCTAATACTTGTAAAAGACTTAAACACAAAAGTAATATTAGGAAACCCCTTTTTACAATTGTTATATCCCTTTAAGGTATCCAAACAAGGAATAGAAACAAAAGTATTAGGACAAAAAATAATATTTAAGTTCCTATATCCCGTTTCTAACCATGATGTAAACAATATACAAAAAAACAAATGTATCAAAAATAAATTCTTTACAAAAACAAATTGAATACTTAAAAGAAGATTTACATAATACAAAATTAGAAGAAAAACTACAACTACAAGAACATAAGAATACAATTGAGAAAATATTAGAAAAATTTGAGAAAAACCTATGTTCTGAGCTCCCTACTGCCTTTTGGGAAAGAAAAAAACACGTCATAACATTATCCTATGAAAAAGAATTTAATGAAAAAATGATTCCAACAAAAGCAAGACCAATACAAATGAACCAAGAATTATTAGAATATTGCAAAAAAGAAATAAAGGATTTATTAGACAAAAAATTAATAAGGAAAATTAAATCACCATGGTCATGCTCTGCTTTCTACGTAACAAAAAATGCTGAAATTGAAAGAGGAGCACCAAGATTAGTAATCAATTATAAACCATTAAACACAGCCCTCAAATGGATCAGATATCCAATCCTAATAAGCAAGACTTATTAAAAAGACTTCATAATGCATCAATCTTCTCAAAATTTGATATGAAATCAGGATTTTGGCAAATACAAATAGCAGAACAGGATAGATACAAAACCGCTTTTACAGTACCATTTGGCCAATACGAGTGGAATGTTATGCCATTTGGGTTTAAAAATGCACCAAGTGAATTCCAAAAAATTATGAATGAAATATTCACACCATACACCTTCATTATAGTATACATAGACGATGTTTTAATCTTCAGCAAAAACCTAGAACAACATGAAAGACATCTAAACATATTTTACAAAATAATGATAAAAAATGGCTTAGTATTATCAAAACCTAAAATAAAATTGTACCAAACAAAAATAAGATTCTTAGGACATGAGATAACTAACAACACAATATTACCAATCCAAAGATCTATAGACTTTGCAGACAAATTCTCCGATGAAATAAAAGACAAAACTCAATTACAAAGATTCTTAGGATCCTTAAATTATATAGCTGACTTCCTCCCAAAAATAAGAGACATTTGTAAACCTCTCTATGACAGACTAAGAAAGAACCCAAAACCGTGGACAAAAGAACATATAAATATAATTAAGAAAATTAAGATACATGTAAAACAATTACCCTGTCTAACGATATGTGATCCAAAAGCACCAAAAACAGTCTCTACGGATGCTTCAGAAATAGGATACGGTGGAATATTAACCCAAGAAATAAATTGAAAAACTCATATAATTATATATTATTCAGGAATATGGAACGAAACACAATCTAAATATTCAACAATAAAAAAGGAAATCCTTTCTATAGTTTTATGTATAACAAAATTCCAAGATGACTTATTAAATCAAAAATTTACAGTCAAGGTAGATTGCAAAGCTGCAAAAGATGTCTTACAAAAAGATGTAAAAAATTTAGCTGCAAAACAAATCTTTGCCAGATGGCAAGCCTTATTATCAATCTTTGACTTTGAAATAATTCACATTGCAGGAAAAGACAATTCTGTCCTAGACTTTCTAACAAGGGAATTCTTACAAGGAAACAATGGAAAACCCTAAATTAGAAATAGGCTCTTCTTCACAATCAAAAAAATACAAACACTAAGAGAAAAACTCTATCAGGAAACCCTAATTATTGAACAATCCCAACAGAAACCTGATATTTCTGACAAAAACTATCAAGAATGGCCTATACGAATCAATGGAGTATATGTATACCTAAACAATATAAATTACTTAAATTTTTATTTCCAAAAAACTGAAATATTATTAAAAGAAAGCAAAAACTTCTGAGCCCCAGTACCAATCGGTAAGTATCCTCCTCCAATCCCAATTAGTAAAACCTCAGAACTAAGATATCATATATTTGACCTGAAGGAACTCTTGGAGTACAATTTTACCAAAAATTTTAGACCTTCTATTGAAGCAGACTTCTCCGCCTTAAAAAGAATCATAAAATGTATAGAGAATGATTACAGAGGAAGTTCTCAACAAAATCCCATGATGATACCGGACTAATAACCTTTTTTCTATCTATTTTCAGGAACCCTGACAATGACTCAATTTATGAAAATTTTCAGAAAAATTAACAAAAAAGAATACAAACTTAGAATGGAAATTAAAATCCTCGAAGAAGAATTAATAGAAGAAAGAAACAGAGATCCATATATTTGGTCTAATTTAGAAACCGCATTAAATAATGCAATATGATATAAAAAATAAAGACTTAGAAAACTCTTTTGTGAACTTGATATGATTCTCTTAAATAACATTACGGGATAAAAATGGTTAATAATATTACGGGATAAAAATGGTTTTGCAGGATGTTTACAGGTTCAATTACCAAAGGAAAAGACAAAAAACCCTTATACTCTATGCAACCATTGTCCAAAGTTCCAAATTTTATCCCTGATAAAACACCAAAAACTGAAAACCAATTTGCTATTTTAGCCACTGATACAAAACCCCTATTTTCCCAACTTACAAAACCTTCTATGCCATCTCCCTCACAAAAAACCTACAAAACCACACTAAAAATTGAAAGCCCACAACCATCAAGCCCACATTTGCCTCTTCCGGCAAGTATCAAACAAATAACTCCTAGCCCAAGCCCAAAACAAACACCACCAAACTTATGAAGAATTCATCTGTGTCATAGAACCCGAATACTTTGAAACCAATTCCAATTGGCACCCTTACCAAATTTCTGAGTTTCTCCTACCCGAATCACACAATTATTTACCAGACAATTTTACAAAATCCCAATTTTATTATGAAAATTTTTTGACACAAACAAAGTCTGCCACTTTTCAATACTCAACTGACCATTTGGATACCTCCAAAATCAGATACTGTAAAGTCCAAATTTTAAAAATCCTCTCAGTATCAGATTGGGGCAAAAAACCCAATGAGGCAAAAGATTTACATTTTCAAAATGGTTCATCCCGATTTAATTATTGGGACTACATTACCGCCTGGTCAAGGGCATTTATTAAACAAAATAAATCTTTTTCTCTGTCTTATTTCTTTTACATATCACCACAATTTTCTTTTTCTACTCCTTTTTGGTTCCATCTATGGTGGAAAAACTTTGGTTTAGATAAAACAATTGTTCCAGAGTGTGTACAAAAGGCCTTTGATCATTGGGCAACAAAAATCATATATCCTGAGCATATTGCTCAAACCCCTCTTTGGACCCTGTTCTGTCATAATTTTCGAGTTCCTTGGATTTTTATGACAGAATTTGATCTTAAAGAAAAACAAATTTGTGATTGTGTACAGATGGGTGCCCATGGGCAACAAATGTGTGCGTGTGTACAAAAAACCATTCTTCCCGTCTTGATCCGAAAACATAAGATCAAATGGTGGAATAAAACTGAAATATTCCGTTGTGATTTGACTGCGGTCATAAAATATTTCAAACAAAATCCAAGCACCTGCAAAGATATTCCACCAAAACAAATTCAGAAAAATGAAGAATTTCTCCAAAGGAAACAACAAATCATGGCACAAATGGCTCAATGCACCAATCAAATAGACTTTGAAAAATTAATGAGCCAACTCAGCGACGAAGGAAGTTCATCATCGACAATGCCAGAAGAAGATTACAATTAGAATGATGACTTTTTCTCCCAACCAACACAGGATCTAGACCTAGACCTGTAAAGATGACTACACCAATCCAATTGCTCGACAAATCAATGTGGAGATATCCCCACCAGAAGACAAATAACAAAAGACAAGGATAGAAGGAAGGCATCTTCATACAGTGAAGACGCCCCCTCAATTTCAAAAGATGGCATCTCCACACAGTGAAGCCCCCCCCCCCCAATTTTCAAAAAGAAACTGACAAAGGAATCCACTGAAACCACTTTCTCAGTGGATATTACTTTTCTTTAGTAATTATGTGTGTTAGTCAAAAGCTGTGGATCCCTCTTCGGAGGACAAATGCGCACCGCATATGTGGCGTGATCCATAACTTTTCTTGTCATATAAATAAGGGATCCTCCTCAGTTGTTGAGGCAGGTTTGGGGATTTGCAAGTTTTATTTTTCAGTTCTTCTCTCTAGATATCCCTCTCTCTCCATAACCATCGACTGTAACTATCCACCATCAACTATTGTAAAAAGTTCTGTAATATATACAAAGTAAGTATTTCTTGTACTCCAATTTATATTTACGCTTCTTTTATATATGCTTTCTTTAGTATAGAAGATTTTTTAAATTTATAAGGTATATCGGTATCGGAAACCAGCCAGCGTCAGGTGGAAACACTTTTGAGATGATGTTTTAAATCACTCATCACAGTTGTATAATATTCAAGATTTATACAGTGTGGCGGGTAGAACAATGATCACGTACCTTAAAATAAAAAAGTCAACTTTACTATTAGAAAAAAGTCAAAGTTACTATTTTACTGTAGCAAATTGAATTCCAAAGATTTTCCTTTAGAATTTCTGTATTTTTATTTGAAAACATATTTAATCGATCCTTTGCAATTTAATCGATCCTTTGCTTATTTTGGTATCAAAGCCTTTTATTCAACAAAGTTAACTAATTAGCTCAATTTAATTATTGGTCCCGAGTCGGTGTGTCACCTAGGTCTAAGTCACGCAATAAGGAGTGTAAGTCGTGCATCCATTAGGTAAGGAAGTGAATCCGAGGCAAGACATAAAATAAATAATGAGTTGGTTAGGTAATTTTACGAATAGAATATCTCTTCGAAATCATAATAATCAAATGAATGATTATAATATACAAACTGAGAATGATGAAGATAGAAACAATAAAAGAATATTGTCTAAAGAAATTTCTTGGGATACTCAATTTTTAACAAATTGGAAACCTCCCTTAATATCAACCTCTGAAATATACTAAGATAAAGGCATATTCGACTTTAAATCCAGATTATCCATTAAAACAAACGAAAAAGTTATTCCCTTATACTCCAACAATCAAACAATGAGTTTATTTTCAAAATTCTCAATTAAAAAATATATATCTCAAGGATACAGATTTTTACATATAGGACTAGTTCAAGTAGCAATTAAACCATTAACAATGGAAGGATTAGATACAAGTATACAAATAGCATTAAGAGACGCAAGACACTTAAACTACGTAGACTCTTTAATAGGAGCAATTGAAACAAGCTTAACAAACGGACCAATACATTTTCTTGTCATATAAATAAGGGATCCTCCTCAGTTGTTGAGGCAGGCTTTGGGATTTGCAAGTTTTATTTTTCAGTTCTTCTCTCTAGATATCCCTCTCTCTCCATTACCATCGACTGTAACTATCCACCATCAACTATTGTAAAAAGTTCTGTAATATATACAAAGTAAGTATTTCTTGTACTCGAATTTATATTTACGCTTCTTTTATATATGCTTTCTTTAGTATAGAAGACTTTTTAAATTTATAAGGTATATCGGTATCGGAAACCAGCCAGCGTCAGGTGGAAACACTTTTGAGATGATGTTTTAAATCACTCATCGCAGCTGTATAATATTCAAGATTTATACAGTGTGGCGGGTAGAACAATGATCACATACCTTAAAATAAAAAAAATCAACTTTACTATTAGAAAAAAGTCAAAGTTACTATTTTACTGTAGCAAATTGATTGAATTCCATAGATTTTCCTTTAGAATTTCTGTATTTTTATTTGAAAACATATTTAATCGATCCTTTGCTTATTTTACATATATATATATATATATATATATATATATATATATATATATATATATATATATATATATAGGGTCACGCTCCAATGAGTACCGTTTAAAATGAGAACCGTAAGAATCACTTGTATACACTTCTATACAGTAGATATTTAGCTACTGTATACATATACAATAGACTATATACATATACAGTAGATACTTAGTTACTGTATACAAGTTTATACGAGTGATTATACACTTGTATACAGTAGATACTTAACTATTGTATACATATACAGTAGACTGTATATGTATACAGTAGCTAAGTATCTACTGTAAAAAAGTGTATACAAGTGGTTCTTACGGTTCTCATTTTGTTATGGTTCTCATTTGAGCACCTACCTACCTACCTCTATATATATATAAATATATATATATATATATATATATATATATATATATATATTACGAGAGATGCCGGAACACTGCATATTCCTTGATCCTGAGTAGGGATAGCAATTTGACCGAATTCGATCCGAATCGAAGGTGATCCGATTCGAAAATTTCGGGTTTGTTAGGAAATTTTTGCGATCCGCATAAACTCGTGTGTAACAAGTACATTTTATTAATACAAAAGTAACCAATGGGGTTTGATTTGATTGATTGATTAACTAAGAAAACAAAAATTAAATCAAGTAAAGATATCAAGAACACAAGAGATTTATGGATTGGAAATTATAACAATTATCACTTTATGCTATTTCAAATCTTGTAAAATGAATCAATCTCATTTAAGGGTTCGTTCACAAAATATTAGAGTTGGGATGTTTGGTGTACGGATTGCAATCATAATAATTTATCTCTTTGTTAATATTTTCCCTGAGGTTAATACGAACATTCAAGAAATCCAATGTAATCATAAAAACATTAGAACCTAGATTCATTTGATTTCGTGGTCAGTCCTCAATTGAATATAATCTTCTCAACAATGGTCAATGTATAAATTATCCATGTGAATGCGACAATTTTTATCCAAATAAATTCAAAGGCCAAAAGTATCTTAACATATGATTGAAACCTAAGAACGATAATTAAGAATGTTGAGAAAAACAAGAATGAGAAAGAAATAGGAAGAATTAAAAACTTAGTATAAAGATCTAATTGTTAATCACCAAATCCACGAAACAAGTATTTAGATGCGTAGGGCCATAAAAACAAAAGAATAAAAACCTGGTTGAATCTTTGAAATCTTCATAAAACTTCTCAAACCTAAACTACGATATGGAAGATATGTTATTAAACCTATTATAATGCTTGTTTATAGAGTAGGGGAGGAAGGAGAAGTTTCCTAATTTGAATCCACCTCCCAAATTCTTGTTCAATCTGGAATATCAGCACTGAATCCGTCTCTAATTCGTGAGAAATCATAGGGTGCGGTCGCTCTATTTTTGTCTACGCGAACTCGCCAAGTTACTATAATTAGTGCGCGTTCGCTCCATTCCTTTGCGCGGTTGCTCACCCTCTTCTGTACAAAGGGTGCAGTCGCTCCCTTTTAGGGGTGCGGTCGCCCCCATCCTTATTTCAGCTGTGGTCCTTCTTTTAATCTTTTTGTAGTCCAACCCCTGTACTTACAAAACACTAGAAAAGACATCAAATTCCCAAGGATCAAGCACCAAATAGGCTTAGAAATATATCCTTTTGATGGGTAAAAAATATAAGAGCCGAATGGCTGAATGATATTTTATTGAATAATAATTTGCTTGTTTATTACAGAACTATTACACTGGCAATATAGAGAGGCTATACAATCTTCTAACTATGAAAAGAATAGCAATTGATGTGTGATTGCATGATTACAGGGATGCAGCAAAGCTTTCCAAAACTTAGTGGCTTGAATTACTTGACCGTTGAGCCATAGATTGTCTTGGTTCTATCAATTAGGAGATGAAGGAGCTAACAGTCTAACACGCCCCAGCAAGACGGAGGCTCCATCGGAGAGTCCGATCTCGGACCGAATATTCATAAAAGGTTGTCGAGAAAGAGGCTTTGTAAAAATGTCAGCCCAATGATCCTTGGTATGAATGAATTGAACTCCCAGATCACCAGCATTGACTTTTTCTAGGACAAAGTGGTAATCGAGAGCAATGTGTTTCATCCTGAAGTGAAAGATGAGGTTGGAGGAAAGATAAGTAGCTCCATTGTTGTCACATAACAGGGAAGGAGGCTGGGATATTCGAACATCAAGTTCATGAAGAAGATTTTGCACCCAAGTCACTTCAGCTGCATCATTGGTAAGGGATTTATACTCAGCTTCGGAGGAATCGTGAGACAGATTTTTTCCGCAACGATTTACAGGACATAGGATTGGAACCAAGATACACGATGTAGCCAGTGGTAGAGCGATAGCTATCCCGCTGGCCTGCCCAATCAGAATCACTGAAAGCAGAGAGATTCATCGCAGACTTTCGAATTATGTACAGACCATGATGCAACGTTCCTTTGAGATACGTGGGAACTCGTTTGAGAGCTGTCCAGTGATTTTCAGTCGGCTGGTGAATGAACTGGGATAAATGATTAAATAAAAAACTAACATCAGGACGAGTGATGGATAGATATTGAAGGCCACCAACTAATTGACGGTAGGGAGTAGGATCAACAGATGGCGAACTGGCATCCAGGAGGGCAGCATCATTAGAGCACATGGGAGATGTTGTTTCTTTGGCACCGACATGGAGAACTTGTTAAGAAGATCAGTTATGTGTTTATGTTGAGACAAAAAAAGTCCATGAGCAGTATGAACAACATCGACTCCCAGAAAATGACAGAGCGGTCCCAAGTCTTTGAGAGAAAATTTGTTGTCGAGCTACGAGACAAACTTGTATTGAAACACTTGATCATTTCCTGTTAAAATTATATCATCCACATACATGAGAAAATACATGATAATTCCCCTGTGTTTGTAAATGAATAACGATACATCGGAGATGGACACGGTGAAGCCAAAACTGACAAGAAAAGAGCGAAGCTCTTGATACCAAGCACGGGGTGCTTAGCGTAACCCATAGATTGCTTTCCTTAATCGACACACATGATCTGGATATACTGGATGGGAGAAGCCAGGAGGTTGTAGCATATATACCTCATCGTCAAGAGAACCATTGAGAAATGCATTGTTGATGTCAAGTTGCCGAAGTGACCAGTTATTCGAAAGAGCAAGAATGGAATTATTCGAATAGTAACTAGCTTAGTCACAGGACTGAACATATCAACAAAGTCGAAGCCCGGACACTGCTAAAACCCTTTTGCTACGAGGCGCGCTTTGTACTGCTGAATCGAACCATCATTGTGTCGCTTGAGTCGAAAGACCCATTTGCAAGACTCTAGATTCTGATTGGACCGTGGAACAAGATCCCATGTCTCGTTGCTAAAGAGAGCATCAAACTCCTTAGATATGGCAGCACGCTAATTTGTGTCCTTGATAGCCTGACTTACACAGGTGGGTTCGTGAGGCAAGGGAAGGGGATGGGTGGTGGTATGATTTATGAAGGAATTATTGAATTATTTAGGATTGGGTTTGCAATTTGCTAGCGGTCGAAGACGGGGTGGATATGCTGGAAGTGGGGAGGTAACGGGTTCAGGGGTGTTAGGCTGAGAGGAAGGTGAAGATATAGGAGTGGTAATGGGTTCTGGAGAGGATGGTGTAGTAGACATGGGCAAACCGGAACCAAAATCGGGAAGAACCGGAGAACCGAACCGGAACCGGAACCGGAACCGGGAGGAACTGGAACCGAGGAGAACCTAAACCGTCCGGTTCGCGATTTGATCCCGGTTCACCATTCCCAAAAACCGTGAACCGCCTGTTTTAGAACCGGAACCGAACCGGAGAATCGGCGGTTCGGAACCGGCGAGAACCGGCAGTTTTGCGGTTCCAAACTGACCCAATCCAAGTTCCTCTCCAAGAACATAACGATCTTTCAGATTTCCGGTCTGATTTGTTTCCAAAATGGTTTCGGTTAAACTCTCAACTCTGAAGCAATCGCACGGTCTAAAGCTTGATTGGTTGTTGCTGTTGCTCTCTGCAATAGCCATACGAAGCCTTGAAACTTTGTGACCTTTACTCCAAACTCCAATCAAGAACTAACCTTTTGATGCCCAAACCTCAGATAGTTGACTTGGTAATGATCAATGCAGTTTGACTATAAAATGGGAATGCTGAAGTTTCAACTTCAAAGATATATCACAGCCACGATTTTGGTCAAACAAATTGAAGTTTCTACAGATGGTAGGAGTTTAAGTTTGACAAAACTACTACCTAAACTTGTAGTTGTTGCAACTGAATAATCTCAGAAAACCTTACAAACACTGGGATGCAAATTTCTTCAATAACAGCCACCTGGATTTGAAGATGCCACCCAAAGATTCAAAATTTCAAACTCTCACTTAATTACAACATAAATATTTCTTACTTCTTAGTGTATTTTTGGCAACCTCAATTTCAAGACTTGGATTTGGAATTGGAAGAACAAAATGAATTCCGCGGAAGTAATTTAACCCTTTCAATTCCAATTCAATGGATTGGAATCGAGTTGCCAAACATACCGTTATTCTAATTCTAATTCCAAACAATGACGAAAACCCATTTCAGTTAAATTCTGGCAGATCAGATACATTTATAACAACATAAATATTTAGAACCGGAAAATCGTGAAACCGGAACCGGAAGCCAAGAACCGGAATCGGGAACCGGTATTTAGCGGTTCCATCTCGGTTCCACCCTTTCCCGGAACCGGAATCGGCGGTTCGGAACCAGAACCGGAATCGGGAACCGGTTGCCCATGTCTACGGTGTAGTAGTGCTGGAGCTGTTATCATGAGGAGAAATGACAGTAGCAGGAGGGTTAGTGGCAGCAAGTAATGTAGCTTAAGACCATGAGTCACGCGGGTGACCACTCTCGAGAACTGAACCAGAAGGTTGTGCACCACATGTACGTCCTAGAAATGCGTGTTCAACAATCTGGACATGACACGAGAGATGAAGCTTACCAGATCTAGGATCAAGACATTTATAAGCAGACTTAGACATGGAATAACCTAAAAAATGCAAGGAGTAGACTTGGGATGGAGTTTTGTGGGAGCATATGGCTTAAGCCACGAATAGAAAAGACAACCAAAGACCTTGAATCGCTGATAATTGGGCTTTCGCCTAAACAAAAGCTCAAGAGGGGATTGATGACTAGTGACTTTGGACGGATGGCGATTGATGAGATAAACGGAGGATTCGAACGCATGAGACCAATAAGTGAAGGGAAGAGAAGCATGATGGAGTAAGGAAAGACCTGTCTTAACAACATGCCGATGTCGGCGTTCAGAAGCGCCATTATGTTCTGGGGTGTGTACAGGGGTAGTAAAGTGAGAAACACCAAGTGATTGAAGGAGTGGTTCCAGTTTTTGATACTCACCTCCATTATCTGAATAAAGAGAAATGAGAGGAAGTTGAAAAAAGTTTTCAACCAATGTTATAAACTTAGGGAACAGACTATTAACATCAGATTTTCGTTGCATCGGGAAAAATCAAATATATTTCGTGAAATGATCAACAAAGATGATAATAACGAAAACCATCAACAGAAGTAGTCATGGGACCCCACACATCAGTGTATATAAGCTCAAGCGATTTAGTACTAACAAGTGAGTTTGATCCGAAAGGAGTTTTATGACTCTTATTACACAGGCACGAGTCACAGAAAAAATTAACACTAGAGCTAAAATTGGGAACTAATTAAGCCATTTGACTTGACGACAGACGCAAGAGTTCTAGAAGATGGATGGCCTAACCTCTTGTGCCAGAGACCAATTTGAGAGTGAGCAGCAATATTTATTTGAGGAGGGGATTGTGGTGTAAGGCAGTAGACATCATTTTGGTTCAGTCCGTGAAGTAGAGGCGCCACCGTGTTCAGATACTTCACAACAAAGAACGAGGAAAAATTCAATAGATGTGTTATTTGAAGAGCAGAATTTGGCAACTGAGATTAAATTATGATTTATTGCAGGAACATATAAAGTGTGTGCTAATGTAAATTTGTGATGCGGTGTATATAAAACTCATGTGCCAGTGTGAGCAATAGATAAACCTGTACCGTTACCCATTTGAACTTCATCCGGACCACCATACTCGGAGAAGTTGCTGAAGATGCCTATATCAGGAGTAACATGGTGAGATGCACCCGTATCAAACATCCAGGATTGAGAAGGAGATAGGGTGAACTGAGTATTGTTCACAACAGGTGGTACATTATTTTCACGAAGAAACGCTGGAGTTTACGAGAGTCAGCGGTATTATGGCCTTGACGATCACAGAACCTACAAAACTAATTGTCTCGATTTCCATGAAAAGGAGAAGCCTGCCAGTGATTCCTATTATTGAAATTATTGGAGGAATTTGTGTTACCTCGATTCTGATTTACTTGCTGTGAAGAAGAGGAACTCCTGGACTGATTTGCTGAATTGCGAGAGGATCCAGATGGTCGATTTGGCCCTGATGAACAGTGTAATTTGAAGTAACATTGGATGGAGTAGCAGGAACCACTGATACTTCCACTTGTTTCAAATGAACTGCAAAGTCAAGAAGCTTATCACGGAGTTCTGAAAAAGTAATGGCTGATTCACGAGCACGAAGAGCAGCCCCAAGTTCCATGTATTCGAGACCGAGATTATTAAGAACATACATAATCAGGTCATCAATCGAGACAGGACAATCGATCATAGCCAATGTGTCGGCAGTAATCTTCATGTCCTGTAAGAAATTGCTTGGAGGTAGTGAGCGGACGTTGCCGTACTACCCGACATCAAGCATTGATAGACCTAAGAAGGTTGAAGAAATTAAACAAGGAAGAACTAATGAAAGGATGGATGCAGATTGGGCTCATCTGATGGGTCTCACACCTGAACGGTGGAATGTTGTTAAGGAGCTTGTGCAGTCAACTGTCTGCACAACTGGTCGCACAACTGACCACATGGCTGATAAGATGTGCAATTGGCTCATTGATAGCAGAGCTAATAGACACATAACAGGAGACATTTCCTTGCTCAAGAATGTTCGTCAGATCAATTCTAATCATATAGGTTTTCCTAATGGAAGATATATATTGGCTACAAAAGAAGGCGATGTTACCATCGGATCACACCTAACTTTGAGAAACGTTTTATATGCTCATGCGTTCAATTGCAATTTATTGTCTATCTCTCAATTACTAAATGATTCCAATTATGTGGTGCAATTTTCTGATAAAGTTTGTGTCATACAGGATCGAGCCACAAAGATTTCGATTGGAACGGGTGAACAAGACGGGAGATTATACTACTTAAGGGGAACAACAGTGACACAGGCTTGCAACGTTAGAGAATCTGGAAGCTATCAGTTGTGGCATCAGCGACTTGGACATCCGTCAAGTAAGGTGGTTGGTCTATTGCCTTTTATTAATCGTGGTAGTATTAACAAAGATGTCTGTGGGATTTGTTGCAAGGCTAAGCAAAGTAGGGATAAATTTTTGCTTAGTGAAAGTAAGTCTGATGAAGTTTTTGATTTAATACACTGTGATATTTGGGGTGATTATAGAAAACCTGCTTTTTGTGGAGCAGTTTATTTTTTGACTATTGTGGATGATCGTTCTCGTTCCGTGTGGGTTTATTTGATAAAGTCTAAATGTGATGTCACGCAAATTTTGAAAAATTTCCTTGCCATGGTAGAACGGCAATTTAATAAACGTGTCAAGAAATTTAGAAGTGATAATGGAACGAAATTCACTTGTTTGGAAAAATATTTTCTTGAAAACGGCATTGAACATCACACTACTTGTGTTCGCACGTTCCAACAAAATGGAAGGGTTGAAAGAAAGCATAGACATATTTTGAATGTGTCTCGTGCTTTGATGTTTCAAGCAAAATTACCGCTCAAATTTTGGGGGGAATGTGTATTAGCGGCAGGGCACCTTATTAATCGGACCCCTTCGGAGTTGTTGAATGGAAAAACCCCCTATGAAATTCTTTTTGGAAAATCCCCTTCTTACAAACACATTAAGGTCTTTGGTTCTCTATGTTATGTTCACTACTCTCGAAGAGATAATGATAAGTTTGCTAGTCGAAGTAGGCGATGTGTATTTTTGGGGTATCCTTATGGGAAGAAAGGTTGGTGTGTTTATGACCTTGATGAAAATAAGTTGCTTATTTCGAGGGATGTAGTTTTTGTGGAAAAGGAATTTCCCTTTGCTAGTGATTGGACTGATCCGGAAAAAGCCTATACAGCTTCGGATATCTTTCTTTATGAGTCTACAGATGAAATTGCCCATGAAGAAGACAATGTTCATAAGGGAAATCGGTTGCCCGAACAGTTGTCTCCGCCAGTGTGAACAACACGATGAACGGCTGAATTACCTCGAAATTGTTTGAACAACCTGCTGCACAAGTGCCTGCACATGCGGTTACAGATTCTGATCAGAGGCTCGAGCTCGCTTCTGATTCATTCCAGGAAACTGAACAAGCTGCAGCAGAGACTTTGGGCCGAGGTCAGAGAGCTAAGGTTCCCTCTTCAAAGTATCCTCCAAATGAATATGAGTTGGGTAAAGCTCACGCCGCACGTGTCCCCTCCCCGTCTTGTTCGCCGGACCAAAATAAATCTTCAGGTACTCGGTATCCTTTATCACACTTTGTCAATTGCACTAAATTTTCTTTGGCACATCGTTGTTTTTTGGCTGCTATTGACTTAGGTGTTGAGCCGAAGCAGTTTGGTGAAGCAGTCAAATCTCCTAAATGGTGTGAGGCTATGAATAAAGAGCTTTATGCTCTTGATCAGAATGGTATATGGGAATTGGTAGATGCTCCTATTGACAAGAAAGTGATTGGCAACAAATGGGTTTACAAGATTAAGTACAACGCAGATGGGTCAGTTGAACGATACAAGGCCCAGTTGGTGATCTTGGGAAACCGTTAGGTTGAAGGAGTGAACTTCAAGGAGACTTTTGCACCCACAATAAAGATGGTTACAGTATGAGTTTTTCTCTCTGTTGCTGCAGTTCAAGGGTGGGAGCTTCATCAAATGAATGTCCACAACGCTTTTCTACATGGGGATCTAAGTGAGGATGTGTATATGAAGGTTCCAATGGGACATCCAGCTTCATCTTCTGGCAAAAATTGCAAACTGAAGAAATCATTATATGGTTTACGACAAGCTCCTCGTTGTTGGTTTGAAAAGTTGTCAACTGCCTTGAAGCAATATGGCTTTCGTCAGTCATATTCAGATTATTATCTTTTCTCTTACAACACTTCCACTGCTGAGCTACACGTTCTTGTGTACGTTGATGATTTGGTCATTAGTGGTAATGATCATGAGGGAATTCGACGCTTCAAAGCATATCTCAGTAAGTGTTTTCACATGAAAGATTTGGGATGGTTGAAGTATTTTTTGGGCCTTAAAGTGGCCACACATCCAGACGGCATCTTTCTTTCTCAACGAAAGTATGCCCTTGACATTCTTTCCGAGGCAGGGCTCCTTGGCACTCGACCAGCCCTTACACCCATTGAACAAAGCCATCGTTTGGCCCTGACTGAAGACGATGATTTGCGTGATCATGAGTCTTTCCGGCGCCTTATGGGGTGACTTATTTACCTCACCATTACACGCCCAAAATTGTCCTAAAGTGTGCATGTTCTTGCGCAATTTATGAATAAGCCCAAGATTGCTCATTGGACTGCTGCGTTACGTGTGGTTCGATATTTGAAAGCACGTCCTGGACAAGGCATCCTCTTGAAATCATCTTCCGTGTTACAAATGCGAGCTTATTGTGATTCTGATTGGGCTAGTTGTCCCATCACGCGACATTCACTCACTGCCTATTTTATTTTTCTTGGTGATTCACCTGTCTCATGGAAGACAAAGAAGCAAGGTACGATCTCTCGTTCTTCGGCTGAGGCAGAATATCGTTTTATGGCTAGTGCGACATGTGAGCTCAAATGGTTACTTGGTCTTCTTTGATCCTTTGGCATTAGACATGATTCTCCGGTACCACTTCTTTGTGATAGTCAATCTGCTATATATATGGCTCAGAATCCAGTTCTTCACGAACGTACGAAGCATATCGAAGTTGACTGTCATCTTGTTCGTGATGCTGTTCGCACATGTATCCTCACAACTCGGTATATTCACACATCCGAACAGTTGGCTGATGTTCTTACCAAGGCGTTGGGTAGTAAGCAGTTTCTCAATCTACTAGGCAAGTTGGGCGTTTGTGATCTACACGCTCCAACTTGAGGGGGGGGGTTGTTGAGATATTGACATATCTTGTCAATATCTTTTCCTTTTCTTGTAAATATTGTTTCCTTATTTTAGTATTGTATTTTAGGAAGACTCCTTTGATAAGTAGGAAAGTAGAATGTATAGCTAGAATAGAATCCTAGTCAAAGAAGGATTATTGTGTATATATAGGATTGTATTATTCATATTTCTTCAAGAAGTAAAATAACAATTTCCTCTTCACAATTCTCGGTTCTTACATTTCTCCTTAAGACTCATAACACGGGAGCGGGATATGTTGCCAAAGGTCTGGACGAGAGTGTCCCATGCTTCCCTGGACGAAGCTGCAGTAGAAATGAAGGGCTGAATCAGCGGGTCACAACTGCCAATCATGGCATTATAAATCAGTTGATCTTGTCGACGCCAGAGTGCATAGGCGGGATTTTGTTTATCATCAAGCTTAGGAAGTGGAGCTGGAATGGAACCGTCGATGAAAGCCATCAACTCATAACCTTCAAGTGCTGAGTATAGCTGAGACCGCCAAACAATAAAATTATTATTGTTAAGCTTGGTTGGAAGGTGAGTTATGGAATTGAATTGGACAATAGCCGGAGAAGACGATGAACCAGCGTTAGCCATGGATCTTGAGCTGTTAAGCCATAGGATGCTCTGATACCATATAAGAGCCGAGAGCCGAATGGCTGAATGATATTTTATTGAATAATAATTTGCTTGTTTATTATAGAACTATTACACTGGCTATATAGAGAGGCTATACAATCTTCTAACTATGGAAAGAATAGCAATTGATGTGTGATTGCATGATTCCAGGGATGCAGCAAAGCTTTCCAAAACATAGTGGCTTGAATTACTAGACCGTTGAGCCATGGATTGTGCTGGTTCTATCAATTAGGAGATGAAGTAGCTAACGGTCTAACAAAAAACACATCTAACAATAACCCTCCCAAAGAAGTTGCTACTTGCCACAGATCCACCACAATCTGTTACTGCACTCCATGAACTAGGTAGCATTTGGACGGATCTCGGGCCTATGCACTCCAACTGCAAAGATGTCTGACTTTTATAGTAAATGAGCTACTCCCTCCATCCCAAAATGAATATTTGAATTTGCTGTAAATTTATCATTCATTTTGGGATGGATACTGTACATTTTCTAATAACATGAGTTACATCTACTAACATGAGTTACATTCTACGCGAAAATATTATAGTAACATTAGTTACATATTATATTATAATAATATAAGTTACATCTAGACTAAGGAGTTCCTACTTCTGTCCCATTAGACTGCATCAGCTTACCACAAACAAATGCTTACAAGATGTTATGGGACTGTTTTACAACACGAGGAACGCCATATATAGATGGTTCAATCAATGCAATAACAAACAACGAAGAAGAAGATGCCATGCAAAGATTAACTGCTTAACATATACAGGCGCGAATCCAGGATTTTGGAACCGCGTGTGCTTGGTATTTAAAAAATATTGTAAACAATAATAACAGTGAAAAATAACGTCATATATTAAAAAAAAAAGTTACATATAGGGGGTGACTGATGCGGGAAATAACCCAACATATATCCTTGAGATTCATTGTTGATGGAGGGGGTTTTCGGTTCAAGAAACTATTGAAAAGATCGGTTTGATATTGTAGTCTAAAAATAATAAACACCAGAATTTTGGGTCCACTTAAAGGGCATTCTGGTAATTGAATATATATTTCCATCAGGAGTATTATATACCATTGGATGGATAATTGAGTCTAGTTTCATACGCAAGAAACGGATCATCATTCCGAGTTTTCTACATCAAGTTATGGCCATTTTACTAAGTGTTGTGCAGGTGGACAGATTCATCCGAATTTTGACAAGTCTTTTGATCTTTCATATTTCTAGTCAATATTATCATCAAATAATTAATTCATAGTTTATCTTCTTAGTATTTTTAGTATTCCTAGACTTGGAGGGATGTTCCAAGAGTAGTATAAATACCCTAAAACATGCAATTGTAATGGATAGTGAGTTGAGTTTTATATAAAAGATTAAGTCTTTTGACTTTGTTTTAGAAGATGGATTTCTTCTAGTTATCTTATCCCTTAGGTTGGGTTCCTTTGGGTGGTGATTTGGCTCATATTCTTAGGTGGATTCCTTTGAATATCGAGTTCGATAAACCCTTGTTTGTTCACTTGTGTTACCTCCGATGACTTCTCCATTTTTCCGGCATCAAAGTGGTATCAGAGCTGAGGTTGGTATGCTTCCGCAACATTACCAAGACCGGGATGTTATGGTGAAAGATCTAAGGAGACAAGTGCAGCAACTTAAGCGTCGTCTTGCACGCTACGAATCTTTGGGACATGATGAAGCGCGTCATGATTCAAAGATGTTGATTTCAATAGATGGTGAGAAGATTTCCCTTTCCAATCACACATTTGACAAGGTGTCGATTGAAGAGGCTTCTCATCAATTTAACTATCGATTGAACCTTACTTTCCAAAAATATTATGATGAAGAGTTTTTTGAAAATCTTGCATGGCCATTTTCATATTCAACAAGTGAAGAAAAAGTTGTGGATTGGAACAAACCTCCAATCTATGATGAAGATCCAATCTACGACAAAGAACTTGGAGAGCCCATCGGTGTTATTGGAGGCAATAACATGGAGGTAAATATGTTTATATTTTCAGATTTTTTTCTTTATGATGGAACAAGATCAAAGCAAGGTTCATTTTTCTTTTTACGGCACACTCATCAAAGAATTTTGCAACATAAAAGGTGTGTTGGGAAAATTATTCGTCACTTCAAAATTCGAGGACGAATTTTCTCCAACCAAGGGAGAATGATGCGGGAAATAACCCAACATATATCCTTGAGATTCATTGTTGATGGAGGGGGTTTTCGGTTCAAGAAACTATTGAAAAGATCGGTTTGATATTGTAGTCTAAAAATAATAAACACCAGAATTTTGGGTCCACTTAAAGGGCATTCTGGTAATTGAATATATATTTCCATCAGGAGTATTATATACCATTGGATGGATAATTGAGTCTAGTTTCATACGCAAGAAACGGATCATCATTCCGAGTTTTCTACATCAAGTTATGGCCATTTTACTAAGTTTTGTGCAGGTGGACAGATTCATCCGAATTTTGACAAGTCTTTTGATCTTTCATATTTCTAGTCAATATTATCATCAAATAATTAATTCATAGTTTATCTTCTTAGTATTTTTAGTATTCCTAGACTTGGAGGGATGTTCCAAGAGTAGTATAAATACCCTAAAACATGCAATTGTAATGGATAGTGAGTTGAGTTTTATATAAAAGATTAAGTCTTTTGACTTTGTTTTAGAAGATGAATTTCTTCTAGTTATCTTATCCCTTAGGTTGGGTTCCTTTGGGTGGTGATTTGGCTCATATTCTTAGGTGGATTCCTTTGAATATCGAGTTCGATAAACCCTTGTTTGTTCACTTGTGTTACCTCCGATGACTTCTCCATTTTTCCGGCATCAGTGACTTAGGTAAAAAAAAAAAATTGAGTTGGGCCGGAGCCCACCTCAAAAAAGGCTAGATCCGCCCCTGAACATATATGAGGGTACGAAAAACATCACCCCGAAACTATCAAAGGCTGTTATTCCAAACTACAATAAAATTCTACTTATAAGATATCAGAAGTAAATACTACAGCATATGATAATGATCAGGCATACAGCAAAACTGCAGCAGGGACGAGGACCCCGCAACCACAGAGGATACCCCAATAACCTTGAGAAGATGGCTGCATTAGCATCCCATAACAGCCAATAACACCAATACTGCCTGCAAAAACACCAGCTTTTCCCACAACACGAGCAATTTTTGGCATTTTATCACGCAGCAGCATGGAGGAAAGGGTCCCAATGAATCCCGCCATGGTGGCCCCCACAATTGCCAACTTTTCCTGAGGTGGGCATAATGTGGAAGAGCTGAGAATTGAGTAACCTGCTGCAGAAGTGAATCCAAAGGTAGTCTCCACCACTTTATAGAAGTAAGATGGTCTAACAACATTTTGGCCTTCAGGGTTCCGATTCCCTTGTTTGATCACTGAAAGGGCAGTTACGTCATTTCCCATAACCAAGATCCCGTGAAGGCACATTTTCATTTTCATTTTCATTTTCGTTTCAGAGGTGCGTTCAGAGGCTGTGGTAGCTCTAGAAGAGTCCTCAGCCATGGTGCGGTCAGCAGCCACGTCATCTATGTCAATGTGTATCTCGGGAATATCTGTTTGATTACTCTCCATGTTAGCAACTTTGTCCAGAACGAGGACCGGACTTTGGTTGCTGAATTGGTTGCCTGCAATCTCTGAATGCTCCACTTCTTTGCAGATGCAGATTTGCTTGAAGAGCATTCACTTTAGGCTGTAAGAGTTGCCATTTTTTGATCTAGTGATCAATGACCCAAAGTTTTCAGTGAGAGAAAGGACTTTGACTTTGTCATCTCTCTCCCTTCTTTCTTTTCTAGTGGACAAGCACAGGGATTCCACACGGAGAAAGAGAATACGACAAGTTTAACAAAAAATCCACTGACATGCCAAAATGGAGAAAACGAGTATTTTTATTGAATTTTCCTCCTGCAAATTTTCCACAATTGGTACCCTACTCTTAAGACATTTTGATAATAACATGAGTCAGCTGATGAGTCCAAAAGAGTGCATTGATCGAAATTTCCTCCTGCAAATTTTCCACAAAGAAAGATAGTTTTTCCAAGTTTCTTTGGAAATTCGCACAAACTTCAACCCCACCATCAAGTAATATTCCAAGAAGCTGCCTCTCTACAATTCCACGTTCAAAAAAGTGCATTGTTGGTGCATGAAAGGGTAGAAATTGCCAAACAGAAATATAACATTGATTCTTCAGATATTTTTAGACAATTCCACTTTCAAAAAACATTATTTCGATGGAATCTTACTGGTCGCTGGCCAAGTTATAAAGTAAATATTTTTGAAATAGTATCCATCTGAGGCTCTTATATCTGCAGCATCTCTGCTCTTCATGTGATGATTGCGATGCTTAATAAGAAGCGACTAGATCTCAATCTCCATCTTCTTATCCCCTCAATGAAGCATGATCATCCGTTTGAGATTGAAAACAATGTGTCCTTGATAATTCTGAGACTGACCTTTACAGGAGCCTTGATTCTGCAATTTCTCCAGTATGAGCAAATAAATGGATACAGAGTCCCAAGTTTTTTCTTTAAGGGTATGCCCTCTTTTTTTCAGGCATTTATTGTCTGCTGCATGTTTTCCTTTTCTGGGTCAATAAGCTCGTTGTTGATCCACAAGAACACGAAGATCGCAGATCTTTTCCGGTTCTGTTCTCTGCTTTTCCTGGTATCAGCAAACGTTTTACTTCTTTCTGCTGTCTCAATGACCATTCTGGATAAATTCTCTCCTTCCTCTGTTTGATCTTGAGCATCCTCGATCTGATTTGCTAGAATCCAAGAGAAGTACAGCTTGAAATATGGACTGAAGCAGGAGTATACTGCATCAAAAAACAAAATACTCGTAGGAAATAACAGCAAAAGTAAAAGCAAGCATGCTTTTGTTGAATATGAAGATTTTAAGTGCAAACTCTTATCTTATTGTATGTTTTCTTCTTGTTCCGATAACTTGGGACAAAAATTTAGTTCCGTGGGTGAAGTTGTATAGTGTTTAGTGGATTTATATGTGTTCATTTTAATATTTCCGAGTGATGCTGGTGTTTGATCATACAATGATGATAATAAGTTCATCTTTGTAATCCTGTTTCCATGCATTCTCGACTTCTTAATCTTGTTCTATGAAAACTGTTGTGCAATCGCAGCGGAAGCAATTAAACAATAACTAAGAACACACAAGCAATTGAGGAATCGAAAGAGAAAAGAGATGGAAAATTATTGGGGTTTTGAACCTTGCTTCTGTATTATTATGTGCTTTGTCTTTTATGTTACATAGGGTTACAAACTATTTATATCAGCTACAAACCCTAGCCAAACTAAGACCCAAAAACACAGAGACCCGTCAGGCCCAAAACCCCCGTCGCCTTGAGGCGCCCGCCCCAAGAAAACCCAGGCGCCCGCCCCAGAAGAGACTACGCCAAGCTGAGCTACTGGACGCGAAGCGCCCGCCTCGATCAAGGCCATGCGGCCGCCTCAATGCACCACGCCACAGCCATACCTTCGGCCTTCCAGGCGCCCGCCTCATCCAAGATGAGGCGCCCGCCTCGCCAGCAGAATCACGAGCCATATCCTACAATCTCCACCTTGGCGAGTGTTCACCCAACCCAACAGAAGATACAAGGAACCAGCTCGAACCTCCCCATCTCTAACAGCTAGAGATGTGCAACAAATCCAAACAATGCTTGAACTTGTCAGTAGTAACCGGCTTCGTCAACATATCAGCAGCGTTCTCCGTGGTGTGAACCTTCTCTAGCACAACCTCACCCATATCAATCAACTCCCGAATCTTGTGAAACCGAACATCAATATGCTTCGTCCGTTGATGATAAATGTGATTCTTCGCTAGAAATATCGCGCTTTGACTGTCACAAAGCAACTTCACTCCACCTTGCTAAATGCCCAATTCATTGACTAAACCCCGAAGCCATAAGGCTTCCTTTGCAGCTTCAACCGCTGCCATGTACGCTTCCGTTGTAGACAATGCAATGATGGACTGAATCATAGACCTCCAACATATAGGACCACCTGCAAGAGTAAATGCATATCCCGTAGTCGACCTTCTCCGATCCAAGTCACCCGCATAATCTGAATCAACATATCCCACAATAGAAAGCTCCTCACTCTTACCTCCAAACATGATGCCATAACCCATAGTGCCCTTCAAATATCTGAGAATCCACTTGACTGCTTTCCAATGCTGTTTACCCGGATTCGCCATATACTTGCTAACCACACTAATGGCTTGCGCCAAATCTGGCCTAGTGCAAATCATATCATACATGAGACATCCCACTGCGCTTACATAGGGAACCTTCGACATATTCTGAATCTCTTCAGTAGAACTCGGGGAATCTGAGGCAGATAAATTAAAATGACTCGCCAATGGTGTCTTCATAGGTTTTGCATCCCGCATATTGAATCTCTCCAACACCTTCTCCACATAGCCGGCTTGAGACAACCACAATCTCCTAGATTTCATGTCTCAGCGAATCTCCATCCCAAGAATCTTCTTGGCTTCCCCCAAATCCTTCATGTCAAACTCTGTACTCAACAAGGCCTTATACTTATTGACCTCGTTCTTACTTCTACCCGCGATAAGCATATCATCCACATACAGTAACAGAAAAATACATGAGCCATCATCAAGGCTCCTCACAAAAACGCAGCAATCATACTCACAACGCTTGTAGCCAATACGTACCATGTAGGAGTCAAACCTCGTATACCACTGCCTCGGAGACTGCTTCAGCCCATAAAGTGACTTCTTCAATCTACAAACCAAACACTCCTGCCCGGGCTCCGTGAACCCATGTGGTTGCTCCATGAAAATATACTCATCCAACTCACCGTGTAGAAACACAGTTTTCACATCTATCTGCTCCAACACCAAATCATAATGTGCTACAAGACCCAACACAATTCGAATGGAAGTGTGTCTCACAACAGGCGAAAAAATCTCATTATAATCCACCCCCCTCACTGCGAATACCCCTTTGCTACCAAACGAGCCTTGAACTTTTCCCCCTCTTTTTTTGATACTGCTTCCTTGCGCTTGAAAACCCACTTGCAACCAATAGCACGCTTCCCTTTAGGAACCTCCACCAGATCCCATGTATTGTTCTTGTACAATGACTCCATCTCCTCCGCCATAGCAGTTACCCACTTATTCTTTTCCGGACTGTTTATTGCCTCCTTAAAAGTACTTGGGTCTCCACTACTAAGAATAAGAACATACGAAGCCATGTCTTCAAACCCATACCTGACCGGTGACTTGATTACTCTCTTAGGTCTCCCAGTTGAAGTACTAGCCACTTCTTGTGTAGTTGCCTCTGTCTCCGGAAGAGTGAGATCCGCATCAGTATCATCCTCACGTAGCTCCACCTCAATAACCTGCTTCTCGCCCTCTTTGCTTTCTGGCACCTTCTCCTTATCATCTTGAGTACACTTCAACATAGCCTTTTCATCAAAGACTACATCCCTACTAATCACCACCTTGCTTGACTTGGGATCCCAAAGCTTGTATCCTTTCACACCTGTTTCATACCCGAGAAAGACACACTGTTTTGACTTTGGGTCAAGCTTCGACCGCTCTTCACCAGGAATATGCACATATGATGGACACCCAAACACCCGAATATCGGTGAAGTCTACCTCATTACCCGTCCATACCTCCTCCGCAAATATGTTATCCAAAGAGACTCTAGGTGATCTGTTAATCAAGAAACATGCCATACTCACCGCATCAGCCCAAAAGTTCTTCGCCAACCCCGCATTGAATCGTAGACACCTAGCCCTTTCCGCAATGGTTCTATTTATCCTTTCAGCCACACCATTTTGCTGTGGTGTCTTGCGTACCGTGTAGTGCCTCTTGATTTCATGCTCTCTACAGAACTTCTTGAACTCGCCATCTGTGTACTCTGTCCCATTATCACTTCTCAAACACTTGATTTTTCGCCCCGTTTGATTTTCCACTTCAGCTTTCCACACCTTGAACTTCTCAAAAGTTTCTGACTTGTGCCTCATGAAGTAAACCCAAACCTTCTTCGAAAAATCATCAATAATCGTCACGAAGTAATAATGTCCTCCTCTAGATTCTGTTCTAACCGACCCCCACACATTTGAAAAAACATAATCAAGAATGCCCTTTCTTGTATGCTTACCCGTCTTGAATTGCACCTTATTCTGCTTTCCAAGAACACAATACTTGCAAAACTCAAGTTTACAAGTCTTCACACCCTTCAATAACTTTCGTTTATGAATTTCCCATATTCCCCTTTCATACCCATGTGACCAAGCCTCATATGCCATAGAAGGGCATCAGTATCAACCTCAGACTCAACGGATGTGACTCCACCTACAACTGTGCTTCCTAGCAACCTGTAAATGTTCTTGGAGCCTTTCTCACCCTTCATCACAACCATAGCACCCTTCACTACTTTCAAAGCTCCACCTTGTGCTTTATAGGTCATACCGTTAGCATCCAAGGTACCCAATGAAATTAGATTTTTAGAAACCTCCGGAACATGTCTAACATCACATAACGTTCTAACCACACCATCATACATCTTAATTCTTATAGTTCCTATGCCAGCAATTTTACAAGTAGCACCATTACCCATAGTAATTATACCAGAATTAACTGACCTGTAGGTATCGAACCAATCACGATTCGCCATCACATGAAACGAACATACTGAATCCAGAATCCAGCCATCTGTCGGGTGCTCTACAGCTGATGAAGTCGTGAGCATATCTCCATCCACATCCTCCGAGCAATCTTCAACCACATTGACTGACTTTGAAGATCCTTCTTTGCCTTTACCGTTCCCCTTCTCCGGACAATTCTGCCTCTTATGCCCCTTCTGTCCACACTTGAAACAATTCCCCTTGTACTTCTTCCTTGACTAAGAACGAGAATTCTGCCTCTGCGAGTTATCCCGGAACTGGGATCTCCCACGTTCCTGATTTTCCTTCACAAATAACCCCTCACCCGCAGGTTCATCAACGGACTTCTTCCGTTTATGAAAAGCTAGAAGAGCTTCTATGACCGGTTGCAACGCCACAGTATCTTTCCCCCAAGTCAACGTAGTAACAAGGTTTTCGTATGTTGAAGAAGAGGGCAACGAATTCAACAGCATCAACGCCTTGTCCTCCTTCTCAAACGTCACCTCCACCCTAACCAAATCGTTGAGAATTTGATTAAACGTGTGGATACGAGATTCAAGATCCGAACCCTCTGCCATCTTAAGCCCATACAGCCTTTGCTTAAGATGCAACTTGTTCGACAATGATTTCGACATATACCTAGCCTCCAAAATCTCCCAAACCTTCGTCGGTGATTCTTCATCGATCACATGATACACCACCTCATCCGCAAGACACTGCCGTATTGAAGATACAGCCCGTTCTTGCAACTCCTTCCATGGTCCTTCTTCGACATCATCGGGTATAGTCGAATGCCGAAGAACTTTTCCCAAGCCTGCTTGAACCAAAAAATCTTTCACCCTCCTTTGCCACAATGCAAAGTTTCCATGCCCATCGAATTTCTGAACATCGAACTTCACGGTGATAGAATTAACCCCAGCCATCGCAGCCGTGCTCTGATACCAGTTGTTGTGCAATCGCAGCGGAAGCAATTAAACAATAACTAAGAACACACAAGCAATTGAGGAATCGAAAGATAAAAGAGATGGAAAATTATTGGGGTTTTGAACCTTGCCTCTGTATTATAATGTGCTATGTCTTTTATGTTACATATGGTTACAAACTATCACTACTAGAAACAGGACTTTTACCGACGGAATTTTACCGACGTCCGTCGGTAATACCGACGGAAAAAAACCATTTACCGACGGAAATTAATTTTCATTTACCGAGAAATTTTTTTTAAAAAAATTTTGTTTTGTCCGTCGGTAATGGATTTAATTTCGTCGGTAACAAAGCCATATATAAATTGAAAATTTCCCCATTTTTATTACGCCTTCATCAGTATACACTCATTCGCAAACAAACGCGAACCCTAGTCTCTGAACAACGCCGTCGCCGTCGAGCTTTCCATTCGCCGTTCGTCGTCGCCGTCACCGGTAAGCTCTCTTTCTCTCTCTCAATCCCTTTCTCTCTCTCACTCGATTTGTCTCTCTCAATCCCTTTCTCTCTCTCACTCGATTTCTCTCTCTCACTCGCTTTCTCTCTCTCTCTCTCTCATTAGTGTCACAGGCGTAGTAGTCCTCTTCAGAATTGAAGTCGCCATTTACCTTGTCTGAACCAAGGCCTGTTCCGAGCCTTTGCCTTGTTTGCCGTCACCGGTTACTGACTGAGGTAAGGTCCGAGCCTTTACATCCCTAAATTGACTTTTTAATTGTTTTTTTATTTTATTATGAACTTAGGTAGTGCTGAATTGGTTGCTATTTTGGGTTTGGAATGAAGATACACTTATTGCCATAAAGCTTGCAACATATGAAATTCTCACCCTGTCTAGTGATTTAATCAGTAGGCTATCAACATTTACATTTATGTTTATTTGAAATTTTATCTCATCCATTTTTTGGAGCAAACTTGCTGAGTAGTTGACTAGTTTTATTTCTAAAGATTCTATTCATATATCCTTGCTCAATTTTTGTCAGTCAACTAATGATTTCCAACATGATGATTTTTATGGTATGCATACCTGAGTTCCCCTCTCCCAAATACTGTTATTGTGCGTGTGATTGTTTTTTAATGAATACACTCCTAAAATGCAAACAGAAGAAGAAAAAGCTTTTAAAGAAAGTAAGAAAGAAAAGTGAAATGAAAAGTTTTGGAAATCAAATTAAACCCATGAAATTGAGTTGAAGTATGATGGATTCTTTGTTATAGTTTCATAATTTAAGTGATGTTGTTATTCTATGTGTGTGTGTGTGTGTTGTGGGTATATAAGTATGTGGATTTGTATGTGTGTGTGGGTTTTGAGTTTCAATCAAATTATTGATGCTTATGAATGTTATATGATGTTAGAATTGATAAAATATGTTATATATGTTCAAATTTCATATGTGAGAATCTATAACTTGGTATGTGTAAGTTGTTTTTTCATGGCTGCCATATTTATGTATGTGGGTATATGTAGATTTATGAAGTTGGGGCTAATTTGGTGAAAATGTTGTTTTGAATTAGAATTATTGGGTTATGTATAATCTGCCGCACACTACCTCACTGGTTCTAAATCCCATTTTGGGGCGATTGACGGCATCGCGGACGGTGATGTATGTCGCCTACGTTTGAGCGTCTGATATCAATCCTGGCACCCTAGATGCACCTTAGGTCGGATCACACTTTTTGATCAAGCAGTCAACTGTTTACTCTTAATTTGTATTAGATGGCTTGTGTAAAGTCAAAGGGGGAGGGAGGAGGGTGAATGTCTAAAATTAGGAAGACTTGGATGGAAGTATTGTTAAGGAATTAGACTCCTAATCATTGTCTAAAATTAGGAAGAAAACTCTTAGTGGCACTGCTTGTAGGGTATTGTCGTTGGTGGTTAACATCTTAAAATATAAATAAGATGAGAACCTTTCTCACCCACAGCTATCAAAATCTGTCCATCTTTGATCAAGAAAGATAGAGCAAATAAGTTCTCCACTGTTTGAGCAAAGGATTTTCTGCTTAATAAGAGTTTTTCCAGTTTCACTGTCCTCTTCTCTCTAAGGATCTCAAACATCACAGCCATGTTTGTGACAGTGTCTGTTTTCACTTCACTGGTGTTATACTGTTACCTTGTTTTTACTTGTGACCGTATAACACCAGTGAAGAGTAAAACAGGCACTGTCACAAACATGACTGTTATGTTTGAGATCCTTAGAGAGGAGGATAGTGAAACTGGAAAAAAATCTTATTAAACAGAAAATTCTTTGCTCAAACAGTCGAGAACTTGTTTGCTCTGTCTTTCTTGGTCTAAGATGAGATAGGGTTTTGATAGTTGTGGATGAGAATGACTCTCATCTTGTTTATAAATATTAATTTAATTCATCATTGTAAAATTATATATTTTACAACAAAGAATTAATATTTAAAATTATTCACAATATTAATAATTTAAAAAATATGATAGATGTGTGTGTTAATTCATTATTGTAAAATTATGCATTTTACGGTAATGAATAAAAATTAATGTTACGACGTGACGTTGTGACGGTTGAAACACAAAAGCTTAGAAACCCGTTTAAGAATCTTTAACTTATCATGTTGAGGTCAACATGTAGTCATCGATTCTTAAATTTTCCGTGTGGACAGTCTTGAAATGCACGATTATATGATTTTGTAAATATCATCATTGTCTATTAAAATTGCTTGAATAGTCGATAGTTGAGATATTTCGGTTGCATTAATCCTATTGTAGAAGATACAAAAACTGGAGTTGGGGATTTTCTTGTTTTCCGATTAATTAGTAAATCTACTTTCAAAGTTTCAATCTTTGGGCTAAATGCTTGTGCAAAAGACTTGAGATTTTCCACTCCAGCTCATTATAAATGTAAACCCTCTCTCTCTACCCCTCTCTATTTTGTTAATTTTGTGCTATAACTTGAACTTGTTGGTTTAAAATCTTGAATTTTGCTGTGTGTTCTTCAAATAGGTTCTTGTAATTGTAGTGGATCTAGAATGAACAATGCTTAATTCCCAGCTTTGAAAAAGTTCTCACCAAATCACACAGTTTGTCCATGGTAGTGATAGTAGTGGTGGAGTGGTGGTGGTGGTAGTTGTGGTAGTGGTAATAGTGGTGATAGTATTAGTAGTGGTAGTATTAGTAGTGGTAGTAGTAGTGGTAGTAGTAGTGGTGGTGGTAGTGGTGGTATACGTAGCAGTATTAGTAATAGTAGTGGTAGTAGTGGTGGTAGTAGCGGTAGTAGTGGCAGTAGTGGTGGTGGTAGTGATAGTGGTGGTGGTAGTACGTAGTGGTGGTGCGTGGTGGTGGTGGTAGTAGTGATGGTGGTAGTGGGACTCTCTTTTCACATGGTGTATATTGGCTGCAAACATCTTACTCCATAATTTGCTTGGACATGTAGTCATTATTTTGAATGCTTCCTACTTTTTAAATTTTGTTCTATTTGATTCATTTTCTGTCTACATATATAATATTCTATTTTAGATATGTCGGGTCGAGGTGGCAATCGTTCAAAGAGAGGGAAGGTTGCGAGTTTTGTGCATCGTCTTGTTTCACCAAGGACGGGAGGGAGGGGCACTACTTCTGGTTCTGAACGTAGTGATGATGATGTGAGCAGTCCAGGTATTGATAGCTCTAGTGTTCCTGTTAGTGAATCATCCGGGCGAGTTAATTTGGACACAATTATTAATGAGGAAGGAAAAATGGAAATATATATCTCTCCCAGTGGCCAGTAAGTATTATTTAATTGTAAATGTCATATATATATTGTTTACATTTTATTATTGTCTTTTTATTTGTATATATATTGATATATTGTTTTTTAATTAATATCTTAATAGGTTTATACATGGTGGTTGTCGAGACCCTGCTCGATGGTTTGGGGATTTATTCAGTGGGTATACTTTTGAGGAATTTTATCCCACCCCAAAGTCAATATCAAAGATGTGTACGATATCTGGTATAGCCAGTTTCGGATAAAATTACTTAATTCTCTTTCCTTTGTAAAGTTTGTAGATTAGTCCCCTGTTCATCTTTATGTTCTAATTTACGCTTAATAATTAATTAGCAACAACTATTTTACTCCCTGTTTATTTAACTATTTTTACTATTTTTGTAGCACATATATTCTTGCCCCGGATTCTCCGATCGACAAATAGAGAAGGCTTTCAAGCAACTAGTTGCTAAGCGGTACGCTGGCAAAGTGTATGACATGAAAAAAAAGTGGCTAAGGGATGGTTTGCCTCCAGCTAATTTCTCGAATAGTACGTGGGAGCAGTGTGAAGCCTATTGGAATAGTGAAAAATTTCAAAAAAATTCAGAAATTGCAAAAAATAATAGGAACTCACAAGAGGGGCGGGGGAGTGTGCACACTGGAGGATCGATTAACTTCAGCGAGACTTGGTCCCGAATGGTAAACTTACTTAATTTATTATCCGTTTGTAAATTAAGCAATACTCTATTTGATTCATATATTGTTATTATTTGATGAAATTTTGAAGTTTTAATTTTATTATATGTTAAGCGAAAGAAACACGGAGATGATGAGGCTGATGCAGCTGCTGTGTTTATGGCTACACATACCGCGGAGGCTCCTGATGGCTCAGGGCCACAATGGGTTAACCCTTATTACCAGACCCTTTATGTTAGTGTTAATAGTATTTTCTATTAGTAAATTATAAATTATTTGGTTAAAGAAATATTATTTTCTTTCATAGTGTATAATGTTTTTTTTTTCCAGGAAGAGTATGATAGGCGTGCTCATGACGAGGCTATTGAAGAAGGAAGTATGGAGCCTGAAAGCACAGAGCGGCCCACCTTTCGTGAAAAGCATTGGGCGGCCATTGTCCTCCGAGACAAGCAACCAAAGGGAGACCGCTTGCCTGGATTCGGAGGACATGGTGCGGGGTATTTTAACATGCCATTCCGCAGCCCTACTACGCAGTATTTTTCTTCTTCTTCCTCCGGCAGTCAGCATGTGGATCAAGAGGCGTTTGATGATCGGGTTCAGAGAGAGGTTCAACGACAAGTGGAGCAGATGCAGAGCCAGATGCAGAGCCAGGTGCAGGCCGAGGTGCAGACCCAGGTGCAGGCCCAGGTGCAGAGCATATTGGAGGAACAGTTTGAGCAGCGCATGCAACAATACTTGGCTACCATGAATTTGCAACCACAGCAACCTAATAGCGGTAATGCTTCTGACTCATCAGTCGGTCAATACCTTAGGCGAAGTGGCGGTGGCGGTGGCGGTGGCGGTAGCGGTAGCGGTAGCGGCAGCGCTCGTGGTCGTGGTCGTGGTAGTTAAACATTCATTTTATTTGACATGTAATCAAACAAACATATTTTATTTCCCTTTCCCTTTCCTTTTCCCCAAGCGAAACAGTTTTCCTTTCCCCTTTTTCCCTTTCCCTTTTCCCTTTTCCCCTTTCCCTTTCCCCTTTCCCTTTCCCCTTTCCCATTTCGCTTTTGGTTGCTGGATACAGTTTCCCTTTATTTGATGTTCAAACAAAACATTTTCCCTTTCCCCTTTTCCCCTTCCCCTTCCCCTTCCCCTTTTCCCTTTCCCTTTCCCATTACCCCTTACCCCTTTCCTGTTACGCTTGATTTGGATGGTTGTTTCAAGCGAAATAGGTTGTTTGTGTTTCTTTGTATGTTGGGATTTGTTTAAAACATGTTTGACAGGTTTACAGGTGGTTTAACAATAAAACAGAATTTTTTTTAAAAAAATCTGGACAGATTACCGACGAAAATTTCCATCGGTAAATAATAATAAAAAATAAATGAAACTCATTACCGACGGAAATATCCGTCGGTAAATAATAAAAAATAAAATAATAAAACTCGTTACCGATGGATATTTCCGTCGGTAAATAATTAAAAATAAAAAAATAAAACTAATTACCGACGGAAATGTCCGTCGGTAATTAGTTTAGATTTCCGACGGACATATCCGCCGGTAAAATTTAAGGTTTCCGACTGATATAACCGTCGGTAATGGGTTTTAATTTTTTATTTTTTTTAATATTTACCGACGGATATTTCCGTCGGTAACCTCCGGCGATGTCTCCGGCAAACCGGCCGGCGTACTTCATTGTCAACGGACGGTTTCCGGCAGAATTTTGAATTTTCCGACGGACAATCCGCCGAAAATACCGACGGAATTGGTCCGTCGGTATTACCAACCAATTTTTATCGACGGACTCCGACGGACGAAATCCGTCGGTAATGGCCATTTACCGGCGGAAATGGTAAATTACCGACGGAAATTTCCGTCGGTAAAAGGTCTATTTCTAGTAGTGTATTTATATCAGCTACAAACCCTAGCCAAACTAAGACCCAAAAACACAAAGACCCGTCAGGCCCAAAACCCCCGTCGCCTTGAGGCGCCCGCCCCAGAAGAGACTATGCCAAGCTGAGCTACTGGACGCGAAGCGCCCGCCTCGAACAAGGCCATGCGGCCGCCTCAAAGCACCACGCCACAACCATACCTTCGGCCTTCCAGGCGCCCGCCTCATCCAAGATGGGGCGCCCGCCTCGCCAGCAGAATCACGAGCCACATCCTACAACCATGAACCTCAAATTAAGTTAAAAACTGTGGTTAATTAAAGCAGGCTGATCAAGCATACCTAGAAATCAGAGGGGATTAGTAATCTTTTCCCACACTAGCCTTGTTATCTTATACTCAATCCATCCCAAAATGAATGTCTGCAAAAATTTCAAATTTGCTCTTTATAAAAAGCAAATTTGAAATTTTTTTTGACATTCATTTTGAAACGCAGGTATTAGGTTAAGGTTAATCTATCAAGCAAAACCCAATCATGCCAATCTTGAAGTTCAAATTCACTGATTGTTAATATTTTTAATTTTGGGATATGTGCCCTCCAGTAGAAATGTAATAGTACTTGCCATTTAAATAACTACTATTCTTAAATTTAATTTTTTTATAGGTCTGATTGTTAATTTTTTAATTTGGGTTAGTCACAAATCAGTTAAAAAATGAACGACTTCGTCGTATTAGTGACAATATTGGAAAAACTATGTACCTGTGTGATGACATTGGACTTAAAATTAAATAAGTTAACACATTGAAATTACGTGAAAACATATGTGAACAAAGAAGCATTTGGGCAAAATTGATTTTTTTTCTTCTTAAGAGTTCTTTAAAAGAAAAAGGGAAATCTTTCAGAAAATAAGCAACACAATTTCGAGACGAAATTCTCGGTACCACTTTTGTATATCAAATCGTGTAACACTAGTGATACAATAGTTATAAATGATTAGAAATGACATCATCTTGAGATTATTAAAAAATTATAGCCGATGTATCACTAGTGATACACGATGTGGTATACGAAAGTGATAGGATTTCTTCTCCACAATTTCCTGGAAAAGTGACCAAAGACTTTGTGACCTCTTAATCCTATATATTGACATATTCAGAGAAAAATTGAAAGTGAAAATTAAATGAAGCTTCCGGGATGACTTTAAAGAAAATACAAGGTAACTTCTTTATGGAGACATATTCAACAAGAAATAAGTCACGAATTTGGAACAACGGCAGCGGTTTGGTAGCCAATGTAGCACCTATATACTTCCTGTTCTACTTACAAAAAAATTATTACTTAAATAGTTGCTTTTCACCCACTTATTTTATATATAGTGTTTTAAATTTGTACAATTATATTATTAAGTCACTATTATTGTTGACTCATTTTGAATTGATTTTTTAATAAGCGTGCAAAATTAAACTAAAATTCTTAAATCGAGTAGAAATAAGTATTTTTGAAGGAGTATTTTATTTTTGATAATGAGCTGTCAAGATTTTGAATAAATTACAACTGCTCGATACCAAAAATTAAAATATTAGCCAATTGCTGAAACATGGCAGCAAATTTGTCACCGCTATTATTTCAATTCCAAAACCATTTCCTATTAATTACAAAACCATTTCCTGTACTTTTCATTCCTCCAGAGAAGGTTTCACGAAATAACCTAATACTTATCAATATTTTTCTATATATGACTTATAAATTGTACAACTGCAAACTACAAATATCACAACTTTATTTAAATACTTTTCTTCTTGAAGTCATTTTTTTTTTCAAGCCAAAATGGAGAAGGTAATTATGAAAACAATCCCAATTAAAATATCAACAATAGAAGACCCTCTTCTCCCAACAACAAAGCCATCCACAACAAAACCTTTCATTACCATACAAGTCCAGCAAATTTCATCCATTATCTTGATATGCTCATACATAGTTGCTATGGTTCTTCATTTACTCCCTTACGAGTACATTAACGGGGATCGGGTTCCAACCGTTATCTTTAACGGACTTCCCAAGACGTTTCAGACGTTTGTGGTGTTCGTTATGTTTACCTTCACGGGTTCATTTTGTGCGGTTAATGTGCATGAGAAGAAGCCTAAGGTTGCGTTGGTGTGTTTTTATTATTCGGTTCTTTCTATGGCTTTTGCTTTGGCGATATTGTTGTCTTGTTTTTGTTGGACGTACGGGTTTTGGCTGCAGGTTGCTGCACAAGATGTATATCAACGGGTTATGGATTTGGGGCGTTGAAAATGAAAGATTATTCAAAATGAGACAAGTTGGACGACGTAGTATTTGATTTGATTATGTAAATAATGATAGGCTGTTAGACAAATCGAGCTGGATGAAATTCTTTGTTTATTGAATATTGAAATAACTCATATTCGAGAATATCTTAAAAATATACTCCCTCCGTCCCAGCGAAAGAGTCGGTAAATTTGTCCGACACGCAAAATAAGAAATGTGATGTAGGAAAGAGAAAAAGTTTAAATGTTGTGAGTATGAAAAATTAAATAGGAGAGAGAATGAGTGGGAGGTGATGTAAGAAAGATAATGTTGTGAGTGTAAAAGTAAAGTAGGAGAGAGAATGAGTGGAGAGAATAGTGATTTAAGGTTTCCTTTTTGGGAAAGTGGCTTTTTAAATGGGACGCCCAAAAAGGAAATAAATGGCTCTTTCGCTGGGACGGAGGGAGTATGTTGTTAAATGTTCATCGTCAAAGTTCTGCTAATTGTTCTTTTCCGATATTGGATTCCATGCCTGAGTTGAAACATGGTTAAGAAGAGTGGTCGTGGTCAGGATTCCGCGAATTAGAATCTTGACTTTAATTCTCTTAGGGCCGTTTGGTTCGCGGTAATTAGCCATTCCATGGCGGAATGGAATGGTCAATTCCGTTGACTTCATTCCTTCGCCGTGTTTGGTTTAAAATTTACATTCCCCCGAAATGCTCAATTCCTTGGCTTGATGGAATTTGTCATTCCCTCCATATATATGGAAGGAATGACCAATTCCCTTGACAATGGAATGAAAAAATAATAATTTATGACCAAAATACCCCTACCTATCCCCCAATTCAGCCCCCACCCCACCCCCCACCACCCCACCCCCCCCCCCCCCCCCCACGATTTTTTTTTTGCATGCCCCCTGCCCTAACCCCCCCATCCACCCCCACCCCCACGAATTTTTTTTTATACCCCCTGCCCTACCCCCCCCCCATCTAGCCCCTACCTCCCCCCACCCCCACAATTTTTTATACCCCCGCCCTACCCCCATCCATCCCCCACCCCCACCCCCACGAATTTTTTTATACCCCCTACCCTACCCCCCATCCAAATTTCCACCCACCCCACAAAAAATAAAATTTTGCATACCCCCGCCCTACCCCCCACCCACCCCCAAATTTTTTTTTTAAAAAAGAAGGGTAAATTGATCATTTTATATGCTTTCATTCCATTCCTATAATTTGTATTTTCAAATCAAACATGATTTGCCAAGGAATTGAATGACAATTTCATTCCATTCCGTGTCAACCAAACGGAGGGGTTTGATCAGTTTTTTTTTCATTCCAATTCCTTCAGGAATTCAATTCCATTGACCATTTCATTCCTTCACTTTTTTTCCACCGAACCAAACGGCCCCTTAGAGCTGTAAAAAGCTTATTTTTTCTCTTTACTACATCTTAAAAGTCTTGGGATAATAACAACGTGTACTTATTAATCGGGTGGCACGGAGTAATATCGTGGGCCGTTGGGCCTGCACGTGTAAAGAACCAGGCTCTGATACCATCTTAAAGTCTGAGGTTTCACCTTAAAACCAATTGGTGTTAAGGGGAGTGGCCTGGGATATTTATATGTCATAGGCAAGGTTTGTCAATTCTCAATGTGGGATAATATCTCTAACAATCCAAAATGCTTAACAATACTGATGTACCTAAATTCAAAAATTCTCAACGTAAACAGTTAAACACATATTATGGGAGTTATATATATATATATATATATATATATATATATATATATATATATATATATATATATTTTACGAGAGATGCCGGAACACTGCATATTCCATGATCCTGAGTAGGGATAGCAATTTGACCAAATTCGATCTGAATCGAATGTGATCCGATTCGAAAATTTCGGGTTTAGTAGGAAATTTTTGCGATCCGCATAAACTCGTGTGTAACAAGTATATTTTATTAATACAAAAGTAACCGATGGGGTTTGATTTGATTGATTGATTAACTAAGAAAGCAAAAAATAATCAAGTAAAGATATCAAGAACACAAGAGATTTATAGATTGGGGATTATAACAACTATCACTTTATGCTATTTCAAATCTTGTAAAATGAATCAATCTCATTTAAGGGTTGGTTCACAAAATATTAGAGTTGGAATGTTTGGTGTGCGGATTGCAATCATAATAATTTATCTCTTTGTTAATATCTTCCCTGAGGTTAATATGAACATTCATGAAATCCAATGTAATCATAAAAACATTAGAACCTAGATTCGTTTGATTTTGTGGTCAGTCCTCAATTGAATCTAATCTTCTCAACAATGGTCAATGTATAAATTATCCATGTAAGTGCGACAATTTTTATCCAAATAAATTCAAAGGCCAAAAGTATCTTAACATAATTGAAACCTAAGAACGATAATTAAGAATGTTGAGAAGAACAAGAATGATCAGAAAGAAATAGGAAGAATTAAAAACTTAGTATAAAGATCCAATTGTTAATCACCAAATTCACAAACCAAGTATTTAGCTGCGTAGGGCCATAAAAATAAAAGAATAAAAACCTGGTTGAATCTTTGAAATCTTCATAAAACTTCTCAAACCTAAACTACGATATGGAAGATATGATATTAAACCTATTATAATGCTTGTTTATAGAGTAGGGGAGGAAGGAGAAGGTTCCTAATTTGAATCCACCTCCCAAATTCTTGTTCAATCCAGAATATCAGCACTGAATCCGTCTCTAATCCGTGAGAAATCATAGGGTGCGGTCGCTCTGTTTTGTCTACGCGGACTCGCCAAGTTACTATAATTAGTGCGCGTTCGCTTCATTCCTTTGCGCGGTTGCTCACCCTCTTCTATACAAAGGGTGCGGCCGCTCCCTTTTAGGGGTGCGGTCGCCCCCAACCTTATTCCAGCTGTGGTCCTTCCTTTTTTCATCTTTTTGCAGTCCAACCCCTGTACTTACAAAACACTAGAAAAAACATCAAATTCCCAAGGATCGAGCACCAAATAGGCTTAGAAATATATCCTTTTGATGGGTAAAAAATATAAGAGCCGAATGGCTGAATGATATTTTATTGAATAATAATTTGCTTGTTTATTACAGAACTATTACACTGGCAATATAGAGAGGCTATACAATCTTCTAACTATGGAAATAATAGCAATTGATGTGTGATTGCATGATTAGAGGGATGTGGCAAAGCTTTCCAAAACTTAGTGGCTTGAATTACTTGAACGTTGAGCCATGGATTGTGCTGGTTCTATCAATTAGGAGATGAAGTAGCTAACAGTCTAACACGCCCCCGCAAGACGGAGGCTCTATCAGAGAGTCCGATCTTGGACTGAATATTCAGAAAAGGTTGTCGAGAAAGAGGCTTTGTAAAAATGTCAGCCCAATGATCCTTGGTATGAATGTGATGAACTCGCAGATCACCAGCAGTGACTTTTTCTCGGACAAAGTGGTAATCGAGAGCAATGTGTTTCATCCTGTAGTGAAAAGACGGGGTTGGAGGAAAGATAAGTAGCTCAGTGTCATCACAGAATAGGGAAGGAGGCTGGGATATTCAAACATCAAGTTCATGAAGAAGATTTTGCACCCAAGTCACTTCAGCTGCAGCATTGGCAAGGGCTTTATACTCAGCCTCGGAGGAAGATCGTGAGACAGATTTTTTCCGCGACGATTTCCAGGACAAAGGATTGGAACCAAGATACACGATGTAGCCAGTGGTAGAGCGATAGCTATCCCGCTGGCCTACCCAATCGGAATCACTGAAAGCAGAGAGATTCAGCGCAGACTTTCAATTTAGGTACAGACCATGATGCAACGTTCCTTTGAGATACATGGGAACTCGTTTGAGAGCTGTCCAGTTATTTTCAGTCGACTGGTGCATGAACTGGGATAAACGATTAACTACAAAACTAACGTCAGGACGAGTGATGGATAGATATTGAAGGCCACCAACTAATTGACGGTAGGGAGTAGGATCAACAGACGGCGGACTGGCATCCAGGAGGGCAGCAGCATTAGAGCACATGGGAGATGTTGTTCTTTGGCACCGGACATGGAGAACTTGTTAAGAAGATCGGTTATGTGTTTATGTTGAGACAAAAGAAAGTCCATGAGCGGTATGAACAACATCAACTCCCAGAAAATGATGGAGCGGTCCCAAGTCTTTGAGAGAAAATTTGTTGTCGAGCTGCGAGACAAACTTGTGCTGAAACACTTGATCATTTCCTGTTAAAATTATATCATCCACATACACGAGAAAATACAAGATAATTCCCCTGTGTTTGTAAATGAATAGCGATGTATCAGAGATGGAAATGATGAAGCCAAAACTGACAAGAAAAGAGAGAAGCTCTTGATACCAAGCACGTGGTGCTTAGTGCAACCCATAGATTGCTTTCCTTAATCGACACACATGATCTGGATACACTGGATGGGAGAAGCCAGGAGGTTGTAGCATATATACCTCATCATCAAGAGAACCATTGAGAAATGCATTATTGATGTCAAGTTGCAGAAGTGACCAGTTATTCGAAAGAGCAAGACTGAGAATTATTCGAATAGTAACTAGATTAGTCACAGGACTGAACGTATCAACAAAGTAGTAAGCCCGGACGCTGCTGAAACCCTTTTGCTACGAGGCAAACTATGTACTGGTGAATCGAACCATCACTTTGTCGCTTGAGTCGAAAGACCCATTTGCAGGATACTAGATTCTGATTGGACCGTGGAACAAGATCCCATGTCCCGTTGCTAAGGAGAGCATCAAACTCCTTAGATATGGCATCACGCCATTTTGGGTCCTTGATAGCCTGATTTACACAGGTGGGTTCAAGAGGCAAGGGAAGGGGATGGGCGGTGGTATAATTTATGAAGGCATTATTGAAGTATTTAGGATTGGGTTTGCGATTTGCTAGCGGTTGAAGACGGGGTATAGGTGCTGGAGATGGGGAGGTAACGGGTTTAGGAGTGTTAGGCTGAGAGGAAGGTGAAGATATAGGAGTGGTAATGGGTTCTGGAGAGGATGGTGTAGTAGTGTTGGAGCTGTTATCATGAGGAGAAATGACAGTAGCAGGAGGGTTAGTGGCAGCAAGTAATGTAGCTTAAGACCATGAGTCACGCTGGTGACCACTCTCGAGAACTGAACCAGAAGGTTGTGCACCACCTGTACGTCCTGGAAATTCGTGTTCAACAAACTGGACATGACACGAGAGATGAAGCTTACCAGATCTAGGATCAATACATTTATAAGCAGACTTAGACGTGGAATAACCTAGAAAAATGCAAGGAGTAGACTTGGGATGGAGTTTTGTGGGAGCATATGGCTTAAGCCACTGATAGCAAAGACAACCAAAGACCTTGAATCGCTGATAATTGGGCTTTCGCCTAAACAAAAGCTCAAGAGGGGATTGATGACTAGTGACTTTGGACGGAAGACGATTGATGAGATAAATGGAGGCTTCGAACGCATGAGACCAATAAGTGAAGGGAAGAGAAGCATGATGGAGTAAGGAAAGACCTGTCTCAAAAACATGCCGATGTCGGCGTTCAGAAGTGCCATTATGTTCTAGGGTGTGTACAGGGGTAGTAAAGTGAGAAACACCAAGTGATTGAAGGATTGGTTCCAATTTTTGATACTCACCTCCATTATCTGAATAAAAAGAAATGAGAGGAAGTTGAAAAAAGTTTTCAACCAATGTTATAAACTAAGGGAACAGACTATTAACATCAGATTTTCGTTGCATCGGGAAAAACCAAATATATTTCGTGAAATGATCAACAAAGATGATAATAACAAAAACCATCAACAGAAGTAGTCGTGGGATGCCACACAACAGTGTATATAAGCTCAAGCGGTTTAGTACTAACAAGTGAGTTTGATTCGAAAGGAGTTTTATGACTCTTATTACACAGGTACGAGTCACAGAAAAAATTAACACTATAGCTAAAATTGGGAACTAAGCCATTTGACTTGACGACAGACGCAAGAGTTCTAGAAGATGGATGTCCTAACTTCTTGTGCCAGCGACCAATTTGAGAGAGCAGCAATATTTATTTAAGGAGCGGATTGCGGTGTAAGGCAGTAGACATCATTTTGGTTCAGTCCGCGAAGAGGCGCCCCCGTGTTCAGATACTTCACAATAAAGAACGAGGGAAAATTCAATAGATGTGTTATTTGAAGAGCGGAATTTGGCAACTGAGATTAAATTCTGATTTATTGCAGGAACATGTAAAGTGTGTGCTAATGTAAATTTGTGATGCGGTGTATGTAAAACTCATGTACCAGTGTGAGCAATAGATAAACCTGTACCGTTACCCATTTGAACTTCATCCGGACCACCATACTCAGAAAAGTTGCTGAAGTTGCCTATATCAGGAGTAACATGGTGAGATGCACCCGTATCAAACATCCAGGATTGAGAAGGAGATGGGGTGAACTGAGTATTGTTCACAACAGGTGGTACTTTATTTTCACGAAGAAACGCTAGAGTTTACGACAGTCAGCGGTATTAGGGCCTTGACGATCACAGAACCTACAAAACTGATTGTCCCGATTTCCAAGAAAAGGAGAAGCCTGCCACTGATTCCTATTATTGAAATTATTGGAGGAATTTGTGTTATCTCGATTCTGATTTACTTGTTGCGAAGAAGAGAAACTCCTGAACTGATTTGCTGAATTGCGAGAAGATCCAGATGGTCGATTATGGCCCTGACGAACAGTGTAATTTGAAGTAACATGGGCTGGAGTAGCAGGAACCACTGATACTTCCACTTGTTTCAAATGAACTGCAAAGTCAAGAAGCTTATCATGGAGTTCTGAAAAGGTAATGGCTGATTCATGAGCACGAAGAGCAGCCCCAAGTTCCCTGTATTCGGGACCGAGATTATTAAGAACATACATAATCAGGTCATCATTCGAGACAGGACAATCGATCATAGCCAGTGTGTCGGCAGTAATCTTCATGTCCTGTAAAAATACAGTGAGAGAACGAGATCCGCACAGATTTCGCATGAGTTTCTCCTTAAGACTCATAACACAGGAGCGGGATATGTTGCCAAAGGTATGGACGAGAGTGTCCCATGCTTCCCTGGACGAAGCTGCGGTAGAAATGAAGGGCTGAATCAGCGGGTCACAACTGCCAGTCATGGCATTCTAAATCAGTTGATCTTGTCGACGCCAGAGGGTATAGGCGGGATTTTGTTTATCATCAAGCTTAGGAAGTGGAGCTGGAACGGAACCGTCGATGAAAGCCATCAACTCATAACCTTCAAGTGCTGAGTATAGCTGAGACCGCCAAACAATAAAATTATTATTGTTAAGCTTGGTTGGAAGGTGAGTTATGGAATTGAATTGGACAATAGCCGGAGAAGACGATGAACCAGCATTAGCCATGGATCTTGAGCTGTTAAGCCGTAGGATGCTCTGATACCATATAAGAGCCGAGAGCCGAATGGCTGAATGATATTTTATTGAATAATAATTTGCTTGTTTATTACAGAACTATTACACTGGCTATATAGAGAGGCTATACAATCTTCTAACTATGAAAAGAATAGCAATTGATGTGTGATTGCATGATTACAGGGATGCAGCAAAGCTTTCCAAAACTTAGTGGCTTGAATTACTTGACCGTTGAGCCATGGATTGTGCTGGTTCTATCAATTAGGAGATGAAGTAGCTAACGGTCTAACAAAAAACACATCCATCAATAACCTCACAAAGAAGTTGCTACTTGCCACAGATCCACCACAATTTGTTACTGCACTCCATGAACTAGGTAGCATTTGGACGGATCTCGGGCCTATGCACTCCAACTGCAAAATGACTGACTTTTATAGTAAATGAGCTACTCCCTCCGTCCCAAAATGAATATTTGAATTTGCTTTTGACCAACAGTAAATTTATCATTCATTTTGAGATGGATGTGGTACATATTCTAATAACATGAGTTACATCTTCTACTAACATGAGTTACATTCTACGCGAAAATATTATAGTAACATTAGTTACATATTATATTATAATAATATAAGTTACATCTAGACTAAGGAGTTCCTACTTCTGTCCCTTTAGACTGCATCAGCTTACCACAAACAGATGCTTACAAGATGTTATGGGACTGTTTTACAACACGAGGAACGCCATATATAGATGGTTCAATCGATGCAATAACAAACAACGAAGAAGAAGAAGAAGAAGACGCCATGCAAAGATTAACTGCTTAACATATATGATGGAGAAAATTCCACTGTGTAATAAAAACCTTGCAAGTGTACAAGTCACCGAAGTAGCAACGTACAAAAGTAAGGATCGAACCACAGAGACTCGTGTGCTTTAACAAGTTGATTTAATTAGTGTAAACGAAACAAAAGGGAAAAAGGGTTTTTTGATTTGATTGAATTATAAAACTAAGAAAGCAAAATAAATAAATTAAAGATAATAAGAGACAAGGGATTCATGGATTGGGGATCATAACAATTTTCACTTTATGCTTTTTATTTTATGTAAAAATGTTTCAATCTCATTCTTGGGTTCGTTCACAAAAACCTAGGGTTAAAATGTTAATATATTCCGCAAGGTCAATAAGAACATTAGAACCCTAATAACTCTATCTTGTTCATATTTTCCGCAAGGTCAATATAAACAATCAAGAATTCAATTAAAAGCTTAAGAACAATGGAACCTAGATTCGTTTGATTTCCGCAAGGTCCTCAATTGAATCTATTCTTCTCAACAATGGTCAAATTACAAATTATCCACGCAAGTGCAATAATTCATACCCAAATAAATTCAAGAGGTCAAAAGTATATTCCGCAAGGTCAATACAATTGATCTCAAGACAATAATTAAAACCGTTGAGAAGAACAAGAACGAAAAAGAAATAGAAAGAATTAAAACCTTAGCATAAAGATCAAATTGTTACTCACCTCAATCCATGAATAAAATAGTTTAGCCTTGAATGGCCATTAAAATAAATAAAGCAAAACCTTGTTCTTTCATCTTCAAAAATAAATAAAACCTAAACTAAAAATAGAGAGAGAAAATAAAAGAATAAAAGATCCAAAGATTCCAAAATAAAAGATAAAAGATCATACAAAACTAGTCTAGGGTTGTTTATATAGGAGGAGGGAGGTGGAAATCCTTTTTGGAAACAAATTAGGGTCAAAATCCTAATCAAAATAGAAAATCTCCCGAAATTCGTGGCTGATTCTGTGCAAATATGTGGAAAATCTTTAGAATCCGTCCAAAATAAGAAAACTGGCTGCATCTGTCCGTACATACCGGGCGCGCGCCTACTTTGACTGGGTGTGCGCCTGCTTTCAATCTGGTTACTTCCGGGCGTTACTTCCGGGCGTGCGCCCAATGGAACCAGGCGTACGCCTGCCTTGAATTTCCAAAGCCCAGGCCCAATTTCAATTAATCTGCTCGGCCCATGTTCAATTGCCTTGCTTGGCCATAGCTTCCAGTTTGGCCCCATTTGCCTAACCATTCTCGGCCAGCAACATGAAGTGGCCGGCCACCTTGGCCTGATTTTTAGTACCACTTTTATTCGTTTCGTCTTGCGATTTTGCCTTCGCACTTTGACCGCTATAATGACTTCTTTTGCACTTCGCTCTTTAGGATTTTATTTTTCATTTAATTCCATGAATTTTTATAAATCAAATTCATCCAAAAATTCCATATTTCCAATTTAGTCCCTTAATTTCCAATATTTCCACTTTGGTCCTTGAACTTCGTAATTTCCGTTTTGTCCCAAATTTTCCAAAATTACAATTTGATCCAAAAGCTTCCAAAGTACGCTCCAATCCTCCGTTTTCAACATTGTTGCACTTCAACTCCTGTACTTTCAAAACACTAGAAAATACATTAAATTCTCAAGGTTTCGAGCACCAAATAAGCTAGGAAATATATCTTTTGGATGGGTAAAATCACATCCATCAATATACAGGCGCGAATCTAGGATTTTGGAACCGCGTGGGATGGTATTTAATAAATATTGTAAACAATAATAACAGTGAAAAATAACTTCATATATATAAAAAAAAGTTACATATAGCGGGTGACTTAGGTAAAAAAAAAAAAAATTGAGGTGGGCAAAGGCTAGATCCGCCCCTGAACATATATGAGGGTATGAAAAACATCACCCCCAAACTATCAAAACAACACTGTACAAGTGCATAAACAAAAGAATAAAATTCTACATATAAGATATCAGAAGTAAATACTACAGCATATGATAATAATCAGGCATACAGCAAAACTGCAGCAGGGACGAGGACCCCGCAACCACAGAGGATACCCCAATAACCTTGAGAAGATAGCTGCATTTGCATCCCATAACAGCCTAATAACACCAATACGCCCGCAAAAACACCGGCTTTTCCCACAACACGAGCAATTTTTGGCATTTTATCACGCAGCAGCATGGAGGAAAGGGTCCCAATGAATCCCGCCATGGTGGCCCCCACAATTGCCAACTTTTCCTGAGGTGGGCATAATGTGGAAGAGCTGAGAATTGAGTAACTCCGCCGAAGTGAATCCAAAGGTAGTCTCCACCACTTTATAGAAGTAAGATCGTCTAACAACATTTTGGCCTTCAGGGTTCCGATTCCCCTGTTTGATCACTGAAAGGGCAGTTACGTCATTTCCCACAATAAAGATCCCGTGAAGGCACATTTTCATTTTCATTTCCGTTTCAGAGGTGCGTTCAGAGGCTGTGGTAGCTCTAGAAGAGTCCTCAGCAATGGTGCGGTCCGAAGCCACGTCATCTATGTCAATGTGTATCTCGGGAATCTCTGTTTGATTACTCTCCATGTTAGCAACTTTGTCCAGAACGAGGACCGGACTTTGGTTGCTGAATTGGTTGCCTGCAATCTCTGAATGCTCCTTGAAAGTTTCGTGTAGCTAGGAAACTTGGATCACGCAATAGGCAAAGGATGTGAGTACAGATGTGTCTCACAACTGTCCACACATCCACGTATAATGCAATGAATAAAACAATTAAATGTAAATAAAATGCAATAACTCAAGAGTTATATACGCTTACTGATCTGTGTGATCAGCAAACTAGGCTTACGCCCAAAAACCTTTCACTATAAAAACTTATGTTTCTTACAAAAACAAATAAGTGAAAAACTAAAATATGAAAATACTAAACAAGTTCTAATCACCTTCTATGATATGAACAACTCCCCTTTCCCAAGTAGGACTTATTCAATCAGAAGTAAAACAAGAGAACTTTATGAAAACCTAGATGTGAGTTACGGATGTAAGCTCACAACCTAAACATAACACAATCGAAAGCTATGAAGTATGTATGTTTTTCTCTCTAAAAACCGTAGCTTCTCTTTGTGCTGAATGCCTTGTATTTATAGTGCACCATTGAGAAGATCTTCATGCAATCGACCTCTTCCTTTGTGAGATTCCTTTTCCTATATGAAAACATATAACACACTCACAAGGAAATCAAATATTAGTAGGTTAGTCCTAATATAAAACTATGTACATAAATAAAAGATATTTACATAATTACAATCTCTTAATAAAAATAAGATACTTATAAATCTCCATGAAAGTCTCAAAATCTTCTTACCATAATAGAAGACAAATTAAATAAGGAAACATAAATATGTTCCCAAAAACTTCACGTTTTCAATCTCCCCCTATTTTGGACTTTCTGGTCAAAACCAAAGATTTATAACAAACGTAATATTATGACCACAGAATATAGAAAGAGCATGACTCCCCCTGAATGGATGTGTGTCCAGATGTGTATACACATCCACACATAAAAACTGCAAAACATTAGAACAGAATACTAGCAGTTCATTAAGCAAAAGCAAAAACCATTCAGCCATGTCCTACTTAAAGCTATTACAAACCATTGTTTTAAAAACTAACAAACTAAAACAGAAAATTAAAATTGTCTTTAAAAACCATCAATTCAAGAAAACTTTTCTCCCCCTAAGTTAAAGTTCCCAGCCCCTCCAACTAGTAGCGCATACAGAAGAAATTCCAAACTTTATCTCCTCCAAAAGCAAAGCAGCAGCTAAGATCTCCCCCTTTTTGAGCGTAAAGTGAAGCATGCCATTTGAGAAGATTAGCCTTAAGTGCTTTAAGGTTGTTGGCATGGGCGGTGGAGGCTTGAGCTTGAGCTTCAAAGACTCGGCAATCTCAGCATCTAAATCCTTCATCTGAACATCAAATGGAGCTACAGCTGTGGGTTCAGATGTATCCACATCTGGCGTAGTAATTTCAGGAGAGGTACCCACAGGGAGATCAACATGCCTTTGCTTAGGGTCTAACAAAGTTTTGGATTCCTTAAATAAGGCAAAATTATCAACTCTTTCTTCTCCTTTTTCAGCCTTTACCCCATTGGCAATGAGAATTTGGGATATCAAGGAAGGGTAAGGTAATGACCATTTCTTGGATGGAGACTCACCATAATCACAAATTTTCCTAAAGATAAATTCCCCAAAATTAATGTGCCTCTTAAGTCCCAATCTATACAGAAGATCAGCTTGCACCCTAGTGACAGAGGTTTTGTTATTTGAGGGGCAAAGATTGGCAACTAAGATAGTGTGGAGATAACAGTAAAGAGAGGATAAAGAGCCACTCCCTAAATCTTTAGGCTTTACTGGCCAAGAGGTTACCTTGCCATGGGTAATTGCAGACACAAGATCATCATCCTCAATTGAAACCACATCATCCAAATGATCATACAACCCAAGAAAATCATTGATGATAGAAGGGGTAAAAGGAACAAATACTCCTCTAACATAAACACCAGGAGAATGAGAATAGGTTTTATCTAATCCCTTAGGCAAATTTGCATAGAACTCATAAACCAATTTGGGGTAGAAGGGAAGGGGATGGTCCACAGTCAAGAATAATCCTCTTTCCTCAAAAAATTTGTCCATACCAAGTTTAGCAAAAGTCTCCCTATCCCTTTTCATCTCAACAACAAAGGCTTTAGAGGAAATTAAAGTAAACCTATCAGCAGCCTTTTTGGATAAAAACTTTTTGGAAAAGGGTTTGGGGGTAGAGACCAGAGAAACAGAAGATGACATACCCTGTTCAGCTTTCTTTCGAGTAGATGTGCGTCTAGATGTGGGCACATCCTTAGACACATCCTTCACAGGGAATGGAACAATAATGGGTTCAACCTCAGTGTCATCAGCATCAGTGGAATCAATTTCTTGGTCTTCTTTTTCCTGATCAAGTTCTTCTCTTCCTAGCTTGTAGTTCTCATCTGAGGCAGTATCATCATCATCTGAGCTTGAGTCAGTTTCATCATCAAAAGGCTCTAAGTCAGTTGCAGCCATCTTTTTCTTACCCTTTAAATCCATTAAAAATTTAGCTAAGGGCTCTTCATCACTAAAGGATATAAAGTCCTCAACAGGACTAGACACCAAGGGAACAGAGGGCTCAACAACAGGAGCAGACAAAATATCCTCAGAAGGAGAAACAATAGGGGGGATAATGGGATCAGATGAGATTATGGGAGGAATAGGAGCAATTGGCTCAACAGACTCGTAGATGGGGAGCAGTCTCAACAGGATCAAAGGTTCAACATGGGGAGTATCAACAGGATAAGCGATTCAACATGGGGAGTAACCACGAAGGGGTAATAGCGGGACTACTAACGAGAGGAAGGGGAATAGATGATTTAGCCCTAGTCCCGACAAGGGAATTATTACCTCATCTTCTTCTTCTTCTTCAAGAACAATAGCAGTTGAAGATTTCCCGCCGTGCTTCTTTAGGTTCTTGGCTTTGTCGGACTCGACGGCTTGCGAACCCTACCAGATCGACGAAGAGCACGCTGGGGGACCGGAGTTGTAGCAGACTTTGGGGGTTTTCCTTGAGACAACTTCCTCTTCTTAGTTGAAGAAGGTTCTACAGCAATGGCGACATCCGATGGTGGGATCACCGGAGAGGATGGAGCTTTAGGGTTTTCATCGGTTGAAACAGCCACAGGTTCCAATGACGGAGATTTGGGAGAAGAAGCTTCCATTGTTGGATCAGACGAGGGTGATGGGGAAGAAAATTCCGCAAGAAATTTGGAAATTACAGGGTTTAAGACAACAGAACCCTCGCCTTTAGCTATTGAGATGGGAGCAACGTCAAGAATGTCTTCCTCTTGAATGTTCGAATGCTCGGCCATTTAACAGAGGAATTGGGGTTGGTTGAACAGTGCAACAGGAAATTAATGCAATGGTGTGAGATTGTGTGCAAAGAGGAGGAAGAACAAAGGGTTTTGTCAAGGTTTATGGGGGATGGGACGGATGTGAGGTATATTAAATACTCACAGCTCCCCCTTTCCTACTAAAATTAGGAATCCTTTTTTAAAGAGGTTTAACATACCTCAAAATCCTTAAGAGTCCTCCAACGGCTAGAAAACCTTTGAGGTTACAACACACAAGGACCTTCCAAGAAAATAAGGGATTAAAATAAATCAAGATTTTGAAGATTTTTATGAAGACAAAAATTACTTCGGCATATCTTTAATCAAAACAGAATCCCAAAAGAATTTTTCAACCTTTTCAAACAAGGATTGATACACACCTTTTCTTTTCATGAAAGATATTGGAGATCAAAAACCTATATAATCAAAGAGTGAATTAAGAGAGAAAATTAATTAACTAACATATTTACAAAGCTCCTATATGTCCTAAAATGCAATATGCCTAGCATGATGCAAACACACAAGTGAAGGAAATATTCTCAGCTTATGGATGTGGCATAGGATGTGAGTCACATATTGGGACACTTTTAGATCACAAAAAGTCAATGAGCAATAATCCAATCTGCACAGCCTCTAGGATGCATCCACCAATTTTTTGTTGTGAATTTTTGCAATGTGAGTAGCTTTCACTTTACTTGATCCCAAAGATAGCCCTTTTTCCCAATGATCTTATCAAGTTTGACTTCAAGTTTTCTTATGAAAATTACTTGATCACAATGGTATGGCTTCATACTAAGGGTGAAGCAGCTGTTTCTCACACATATATATAAATTTTTTTTTTCTTTTTAGCACCCACTGTGAGATACCTAGGAAGGTTATACCAAGTTATCAAAAGATAACATGGACAGGAAATACTCACAATTAAGTGATCAAAAATAATGTCAAAGATGAAGACTCACAAGTGACCACCGAGAAATTTCGTGCTAATGCATGATATTTTTGGATTTTTCTTTTATGATTTTTTTTTTTTTTTGATTAAACTAATCTACGAGATGTGTTAGAGGATGTGAGACACATCCGGGTCTCACAACCTTAGATATCACACAAGCCAAGAGACTTCCTCAAGGAGGAAAATCTCTCCAAATCTAATGCCTTTGTAAATATATCAGCCAATTGATTTTCGAGTCCCAACAAATTCCGGACACACGGTTTTGCTCTACAAGATCTCTAATGAAATGATGTCTAATATCAATGTGCTTTGTTCTAGAATGTTGAACGGGATTTTTAGATATGTCCAAGGCACTTTTGTTATCACAAAAAGCAGTCAAAACTTTGCTATTTAATCCATAATCTTTTAGCATTTGATTCATCCAAAGTAATTGTGTGCAAAGAACTACCAAGTGGCAACATATTCACCTCGGCGGTGGACAAGGACACACAATTTTGCTTCCTACTATACCAAGACACAAGATTATTACCTAGGTAGAAACATCCACCGGTGGTACTCTTTCTATCATCACTATTTCCAGCCCAATCGTAATCGGTGTACCCAACCAAATTTGTGTTTGTTTCTTTAGAGTAATGCGAGACCCTAGGTTCACAAATCCCACTCACATACCTAATGATCCTTTTCAATGCTTTAAGATGGGACACTTTAGGGTTGGCTTGGTATCTAGCACAGACATACACCGAACATAATGTCGTCTACTTGCGGTGAGGTAAAGCAAACTTCCTATCATGCTTTCTATAAAGGGTTTGATCAACACTCTCACCATCGAATCATGACTTAGCTTTTGGGAAGATCCCATTGGGGTTCTTTGATGTGAAGAGTGTTCAAGCTCAAACTTTTTCACAAGATTCTTGGCATACTTAGACCTGTGAAATGAACATGCCATCTTTGAATTGCTTAATCAGAAGCCTAAAAAAGTTCAACTCACCTACCATACTCATCTCAAATGTGGAAGTCATGCTATCCACAAATTCAGCTAGCATTGGATCAGAATTTGATCCAAACACAATGTCATCTACATAGATTTGTGCCACAAGAATCTCTTTCTTATTTCTCCTCACAAACAAGGTTTTGTCAACCTCACCTCTCTTGAATCCTAGTTGAAGCAAATGGTCAGTCAACCTACCATACCAAGCTCTAGGGGCTTGCTTTAGCCCATACAGAGCTTTCTTCGGTTTATACACATGATTAGGATATTTGGAGTCCACAAAGCCTTTAGGTTGTTCAACATAGGCTTCCTCATTTAATATCCCATTTAAAAAGGCACTCTTGACATCCATTTGATGAAGAGTAATCTTGAGGTAACAAGCAATGGCTAACAAAAGCCTAATGGACTCAATTCTTGCAACAGGAGCAAATGTCTCCTCAAAATCAATTCCCTCAATTTGAGTGTAACCTTGAGCAACTAACCTAGCTTTATTTCTAGTTATCACACCTTGCTCATCAGTTTTGTTCTTGATAATCCATTTAGTTTCTATGACATTACCATGTGAGGGTCTAGGAACAAGAGTCCATACCTCATTCTTTTCAAATTGAATTAATTCATCTTGCATAGCCATAATCCAGTCAGCATCTTTCAATGCTTCAGTAATATTCTTAGGTTCAATTTTAGAAACAAAACAATGAAGCTTACACGGGAGTATGCTGAGGAGCAACTCCATAAACCAGCCATCTTTCTATAATCAACTTTGTCCTTTTGTCTAGTTCTCACTTGAGCATGCACATCTCCCACAACTTGTGAAGTGGGGTGATTTTTCTGGATTTTTGAAGGGATATCCTTTGACCTATCCACACACCCATTCACATTACCTTCTGGAGCATCATCCTGATCGAATCGGAAGGAACTGTCCTCGGTTACGGGAGTTTGAGTGGATGTGGGTGTAGATGTGGGTTCAGATGTGGAGGCGTATGTGTCCACATCCTTGGTTACATCCTTGTCGGAGTTCATCATTTTTAACAAAGCCTTTGGAAGTTTCTTTTGCTTTTCAAGACTGCTTCTTCATCCTTCCAGTCCGGCAAGCAACCCGAAACATCATCCTCGCATCTTGAGGTTAAGATCAAGTGAGTCATCAAATTTAACATTAGCGATTCCATAATGGTCTTAGTTTTGAGATTGAAAACTCTGTAAGCTCTACTGTTTGTGGAATAGCCCATGAAAATTGCTTTGTCACTTTTTGAATCAAACTTGGACAGTATTCTCTATCATTGAGAATATAACAAACACAACCAAACACATGAAAATATTTTACAGTTGGTTTCTTTCCAAGGAGAATTTGATATGGGGTGACAGTGCTACCAATCCTTAGAAACACCCTATTGCCAATGTGGCAAGCAGTGTTTAAAGCTTCGCCCAAAATTTTTTGGACAAGTTCTTTGAACTTAGCATGACTCTAGCCATTTCTTGCAATGTTCTATTCTTTCTTTCAAAGCAATTCCATTTCTTTGTGGGGTGATTGGTGCGAGAAAACTCATGAGTGATTCCCTTAGAATTGCAAAAATTGGTGAACATTTGATTCTCATATTCGGTGCCATGGTCGACCTAATCCTCACAAGTCTTAAGACCATAAAGATTTCTAACTCTTTTGTACCAATTCTTGAATTCTCCAATTGTTTCGACTTTTCTCTTAAGAACATTACCCAAGTGTACCTAGAATAATCATCAACACACACAAAGGCATACTTTTTCCTACCAAAGCTTTCTACTTCAATAGGTCCCATTAAATCGGTGTGAATCATCTCCAAACATCTAGTTGTGGAGCATTGTTGGACCTTTTTATGTGATGCTTTTGTTTGTTTTCCCTTTTGACATGAACCACGGTACATCGTGGTTCTTGAAGTTCGGTTTAGGGAGGTCTTTAATGGCTTCAAACCTTTGAAGTTCTTCCAGCAGTTCTACAACTAGCATGCCCTAATTTTTGGTGCCATAGATTGACATCATTAGCTTTTGAGCTTAGGCAAGAAAGATTGTCACCAAATTGGTAACAATTATCGCCAGATCTAGGACCAAGAAACACACATTTATTATCCTTATCAAACACTTCACACAAGTGCTTATCAAACTTCACAAATAGGTCATCATCACACGCTGATCGATGCTTATTAGGTTGGCTTTCAAGCCTTCCACATGGTACACATTGTGCAATTTTGGGAGACCCTTGACATCTAGGGTTCCTTTCCCAACGATCTTTCCTTGAGCACCTCCACCAAAATTTACTTTCCCTCCATTTATTACTTCATAATCAAGAAGGACTGCTTGGTTTCCAGTCATGTGCCTAGAGCACCCACTATCAAAATACCAAGAGCCAGAGACAGTACTCTTGAGGGAAGAGTAGACAACATTGCAGGTGGTAATTGGTTTGGCTACCCACCGTTTAATGTTTTCTTTTGGGTTGCAGAGGTCTCGGATTGATTGGATGTGTGTTAGGATGTGCATACATCTTCTCACACATCCGAGGCCGTTTAAAACTACCAGATTTTTTATCGGCCTTAAGTTTGTAAGCAGAAGGGCCTAATGTGACCAGGAGCTAGGCAAGAATGACAACATGTAATGCCTCTTTCTTGGTCTCTTTTCACTCAGAATGACTTTTTCTTTAAAAGCTTGTTTTTTCACACTTTTAGAGGTAGAACCCTCATATCCCTCCTTTACAAAATTATTTTCAAAACCTATACCAATTTTGTCACGTTGACCCATAGAAAAAGCTTCTTCCATTTTCATTTTACTTTTGTTTAACTTAGTGAAAGTATTATCAGCTTTTTCACATTCATTCTTGAATTTTTCAAGGTCAACTTCTCTTTTGGTCACAAGGACTTCAAGTCTTGCAATGGTATCTTTTTGAGCATCATTTTCTTTTGAAAGTACGGCTTTTCATCTTCACAAGCACCAATTTATCGAGAGAGATTTGTTTACCTTAACAAGTACCTCAATTTTGTCCAATCTTTTCATCCAATCTGTATGCAGCTCCTTGTATGTGGCAAAGAGTTCCTCATAGGGAATGTCTCTTTCTTCATCTTCATCATCTGAATCTCCTTTTATAGAGAAACAGTTCAACTCCAGTTCAGATGTGACACCAGATGTGTACACAACTGAACCCACATCCAAGGGTTTTTCAGGAGTATATTCTTCTATATCTCCAGAAAAGGCATTAAACACGTAATGGCAATTTAGGACAGACATGTTAGCCACTTCTTCTTCCTCATCCTCACCGTCACTAAGGGTAGCAGTTAAGCTCATTCCCTTCTTTTTAAGAGTATTAGCACACTCATTGGCATAATGACCAAAGCCACGACATGCCCTACATTGGACGATTCGGATGATTTATTTTCAAAACTTGGTTTCTTGAATCCGGTGTCGGTGCTAGGTTTTGGCTTTTCGGCGATCTTGGAAGTAGGTCTATTGGGGAATTTGCTTATCCTTCTATTTTTCAAGATAGAACTGAATTTCTTTGAAATAAAAGCTACATCCTCATCTTCAAGATTAGACTTGTCAATCTCGGAGGATAATTCCACAAGCTCCTTTGGTAGAGCGGCGGCACTTTTAAGGGCAAGGCTGTGTGTTTTGTTTTTCTTCTGAGCCTCAAGGTTAAGCTCGAAACACGATCAAGATTCCTATGATGGTGTCAAGACCTACGGTATTTGTGTCCTTTGTTTCTTCAATCACAGCTACTTTAATGTTAAACCTTTCGAGGCAAGGTTCTTAGAATTTTACTAACAAGTCTTGCATTGGAGATAGATTCTCCTAGACTTGTGCATTCATTTGAAATCTCATGAATCTTAGCAGCATATGACACAATATCCTCGGTTTCTTCCATTCGAAGTAACTCAAACCTATCCATTAAAATTCTAAGCCTGGTAGCCTTCACACTTGGTGCTCCCTCACATTGAGTTTGCAAAATATCCCAAGCGTTTTGGCTATACTTTCATTTGTTATAAGCTTGTACATATTCCCGAAACATGGTGGAAATAGCACCCATGGCTTTTGAATTGTAATTTGCGGCTTGTATTTCATCAAGAGTCCATTGTTCTTCAGGTTTTCTTTCAAAGAAGGACTCACCAACACCGAGAAGATGGCTTTTTCTCCACGGTAGGAGGTTGCCATGCAACAAGAATGCACATCCAAGCTCTTTCATCAATACTTTTGATGTAATTTCGCATCTTAGACTTCCAAAGAGAATAATTTGTGCCATCGAAGACAGGAGGCCTATTTTGGTGATTTTGGCATTCCATAATGACTACACTTTCTGGATCAACACTCGGTAATATTTCGAGAGTTGGCTCGATACCAATTGAAAGTTTCGTGTAGCTAGGAAACTTGGATCACGCAGATAGGCAAAGGATGTGAGTACGGATGTGTCTCACAACTGTCCACACATCCACGTATAATGCGGCGGAATAAAACAATTAAATGTAAATAAAATGCAATAACTCAAGAGTTATATACGCTTATTGATCGTGTGATCGGCAAACTAGGCTTACGCCCAAAAACCTTTCACTATAAAAACTTATGTTTCTTACAAAAACAAATAAGTGAAAAACTAAAATATGAAAATACTAAACAAGTTCTAATCACCTTCTATGATATGAACAACTCCCCTTTCCCAAGTAGGACTTATTCAATCAGAAGTAAAACAAGAGAACTTTATGAAAACCTAGATGTGAGTTACGGATGTAAGCTCACAACCTAAACATAACACAATCGAAAGCTATGAAGTATGTATGTTTTTCTCTCTAAAAACCGTAGCTTCTCTTTGTGCTGAATGCCTTGTATTTATAGTGCGCATATGAGAAGATCTTCATGCAATCGACCTCTTCCTTTGTGAGATTCCTTTTCCTATATGAAAACATATAACACACTCACAAGGAAATCAAATATTAGTAGGTTAGTCCTAATATAAAACTATGTACATAAATAAAAGATATTTACATAATTACAATCTCTTAATAAAAATAAGATACTTATAAATCTCCATGAAAGTCTCAAAATCTTCTTACCATAATAGAAGACAAATTAAATAAGGAAACATAAATATGTTCCCAAAAACTTCACGTTTTCACTCCTCTTCTTTGCAGATGCAGATTTGCTTGAAGAGCATTCACTTTAGGCTGTAAGAGTTGCCATTTTTGATCTAGTGATCAATTACAACATATTTAATAAAAAATCCACTGACATGCCAAAATGGAGAAAATGAGTATTTTTATTGAATTTTCCTCCCCTTTATTCAAGTTCAACTGAAAGAGACAATTGGTACCCTACTCTTAAGACATTTTGGTAATAACATGAGTCAGCTGATGAGTCCAAAAGAGTGTATTGATCGAAATTTCCTACAGCAAAATTTTCCACAAAGAAAGCAATGGTTTTTCCAAGTTTCTTTGGAAATTCCCACAAACTTCAACCCCACCATCAAGTAATATTCCAAGAAGCTGCCTCTCTACAATTCCACGTTCAAAAAAGTGCATTGTCGGTGCATGAAAGGGTAGAAATTGCCAAACAGAAATATAACATTGATTCTTCAGATATTTTTAGACAATTCCACGTTCAAAAAACATTATTTCGATGGAACGGTAGTGGAATCTTACTGGTCGCTGGCAGAGTTATAAAGTAAATATTTTTGAAAATAGTATCCATCTGAGGCTTACTTGTATCTGCAGCATCTCTGCTCTTCATGTGATGATTGCGATGCTGAATACGAAGCGACTAGAGCTCAATCTCCATCTTCTTCTCTCCTCAAAGAATCATGATCATCCGTTTGAGATTGAAAACAATGTGTCCTTGATAATTCTGAGACTGACCTGTACAGGAGCCTTGATTCTGCAATTTCTCCAGTACGAGCAAATAAATGGATACAGAGTCCCAAGTTTTTTCTTTAAGGGTATGCCCTCTTCTTTTCAGACATTTATTGTCTGCTGCATGTTTTCCTTTTCTGGGTCAATAAGCTCGTTGTTGATCCACAAGAATACGAAGATCGCAGGTCTTTTCCGATTCTGTTCTCTGCTTTTCCTGATATCAGCAAACGTTTTACTTCTTTCTGCTGTCTCAATGACCATTCTGGATAAATTCTCTGCTTCCTCTGTTTGATCTTGAGCACCCTCGATCTGATTTGCTAGACTCCAAGAAAAGTACAGATTGAAATACGGACTGAAGCAGGAGTATACTGCATCAAAAAAAAAAAAAAAATGCTCGTAAGAAATAACAGCAAAAGTAAAAGCAAGCATGCTTTTGTTGAATATGAAGATTTTGAGTGCAAACTCTTATCTTATTGTATGTTTTCTTCTTGTTCCGATAACTTGGGACAAAAATTTAGTTCCGTGGGTGAAGTTGTATAGTGTTTAGTGGATTTATATGTGTTCATTTTAATATTTTCGAGTGATGCTGGTGTTTGATCATACAATGATGATAATAAGTTCATCTTTGTAATCCTGTTTCCATGCATTCTCAACTTCTTAATCTTGTTCTATGAAAACCATGAACCTCAAATTAAGTTAAAAATTGTGGTTAATCAAAGCAGGCTGATCAAGCATACCTAGAAATCAGAGCAGGCTCAATTCGTCCCAAAATGAATGTTCAAAAAATTTCAAATTTGCTTTTGATTAAAAGCAAATTTGAAACTTTTTTGGACATTCATTTTGGGACGGAGGTATTAGGTTATTTTTGCTTTGTATAATTAGTGTGGGATGGAGTTAAGGTTAAACTATGAAGCAAAACCCAATCATGCCAATCTTGAAGTTCAAATTCACTGATGGAAATTAATTGCCAAATGAAGATCCTTATGCAATCTAATTAAAAAAAAAAAAAAATTGGGCCTGGCCAAATGGGCTTTGAGCCTGACAGGAGGTCAGCGGGTTCACGGTCTGGGCGGCCCAGAGGACTCACAGGCTTGGAATCGGGCTAGCAGGTGGGATGGCGGACTTTGGGCTGTCTTGGTCATCTCCATTCAGGAGATTGGAGTTTACCTTGTCGGAATTGAGTTGTCAAACAAGCCCTAAAAAGAAAGAAACAAAATGGACTTGATGGTACTCCGGGATTCTAATACCTAAGCAACACCATAATTGAGCTATATATACACGTACATACATACAAAGATACACACATATATATACATATATGAGTCGGTCTGGGGAGAAACGCGTTTCTCCGTGCTTCTGGAGAAACGGGACTTGTTTTGTCGCGCGACATAATAAGCCAGTTTCTGGATATACTTTCATCAGCTTCTGGATATCCAGAAGCTTTGGAAAGGATATCCAGAAGCTTTGGAAAGGATATCCAGAAACCAAATATTTTTTCTGGATATCCTTTCCAAAAAGCTTCGGATATCGAAACATTGAATATGGATATCCGGAAGCTTTGAAAAGGATAGGAAAAAATATTTGGTTTACGTATCCTTTCCAAAGCTACGGATATCCTTTCCAAAGCCGGCTTCCTGTCAGGAAGAAGCTTTGGAAAGGATATCCAGTTGTGGTGGCTAAGTATGTCGCGCGACAAAACAAGCCCTGTTTCTCCAGAAGCGACGGAGAAACGCGTTTCTCCCCAGATTTTGTGTACATATATTAGTCAAGCCATCTCAAGCTGGAATTCAAAATACTAATGGATATTCACATCAAATCAACCATACAAAAATCAGTAACATTCTGATTTAAACTAACTGATCTAGATTAGCTTAATAATAACTAAGCAAACATGTTATAGATATGTCTTGAACTCGTGACTTGAATGAAAAGGGAAAAGGCGGGGAATTCATGAATGTTTCTTGAATTCATGACCTGAAAGAAAAAAAGGAAAATGCAGCGAAATTGTATAAGGGATTGAAGCCAGGGGCGGATCTACCCTATTCACATTGGGCGCATGACCACATTTAATATTAAAAAATATCTATAGTAACCTAAGTGGCTTTGTCCCAATGGTATCTTGGGTGACTTCAGGAGGAGTCGGCTCGATTACCTGAGGGGAATCGTGTGGTTTAATTCCTATCTTGGGTTTCGGGGTCTGGTGAGTTCTACTACATTGCGGGAGTATAAGGGGTCTTTGCCTTGTTAAACGCACATCCGCGATTTACCTCAGTCGCATCCATTGGCGGTCTGCAGTGCGGGGATTGATCGTAGCTGAGCGAGCACGGGTAATAAAAAAATAAAAATAAAAAAAATCTATAGTATAAATGAGGGAAGTGGGATGAATAGTTGTATGAATAGTGCCAAAAGTTTTTTTCCCATTTTACCCTCACTAAGTTGTCCCTTTCCCATTTTGCCCTCACTTTTAATTAAAAAAATACCACGTGTCCTCGGACACTGGCTTTTACTAGTTTTTTAAATATATACTCACATTTTTAGATATCTATACATAAATAAAGTGCACCCATTGACTAACTACCCAGCTTAGTGGGTAAATGTGAGTTTTTTAACTATGACATTTTGTTGGCAATGTCATTTGTGCACCCATTATTTATTACTCCCGGTTCCGCCACAGATTGAAGCGCTAAAAATAAGACATTGATCCAACAGTTATAAATGATTAGAAATGACATTATCTTGACATTATTAAAGAATTATAGCCGTTGTATTACTAATGATACACGATGTGGTATACAAAAGTGATAGGATTTCTTCTCCACAATTTCCTGGAAAAGAGACCAAAGACTTTGTGACCTCTTAATCCTATAAATTGACATATTCAGAGAAAATTTCAAGTGTAGATGTTTTTCCTAGAAAGTGAAAATGAAATGAAGCTTCCGGGATGACTTTAAAGAAAATACAAGGTAACTTCTTTATGGAGACATATTTGATGATGGCCAATTTGGGCCGAAGCCCGTGGGACGAAAATGAAGCCCGCCGCCCGAAGCCCGTTTGGCCCGAAGCCCGCCGCCCGCATCCCAGCCCGTGCCCGGCCCGCTTCATTTGGCGGTACAGGCCTGTTGAAGGTGTTCGGTCCACGGACGGGCCAAGCCCGCGGATTTGCTGTGGCCCGTTTACCCGAAGTCCGTTTGGCCCGTTTCCTTTTTTTTTTTTTTTTTTTGAAATGACGTTAATGCCCCTATATATATCCGTTAATATAAACGTTGGAGGGGCATTTTGGTCCAAAAAAAATTCAAAAAATCTATAAATAACACTTCTTACTTCTAATTTTTTCCAAAAAAAATTCATACATACTACCTCAATATTTACTCTTCCCAATTCCCATAATTCCATGAAGAAAGAAGGTGGAGGTAATTTTATTGTTTTAAGTATTTCATTTTGTATTAAATTTCATGCTTTAATATTGTGTTAATAGTAATTTGTTATTTATTATTTAATTTTAATTCCGAAAATTTCCAAAAAAATAGTATTTACTAGTTAAATATTGTGTTAAGTAGTTAATTTTTTTCCTTTAATTATTTATTTAAATATTTCGGACAAAAATATAAGTCCTTTAATTAAAAAAAAAAGTAGTTAAAAAATTCTGAAAAAAAACGAAAATAAAAAAAACAGTCCATTAATTAAAAAAAACAGTTTAAAAATCGGAAAAAATCTGGAAAAAAATTCGAAAACTTAAAAAAAAAATCTGAAAAAAAAACAGTGGCTTAAAAAAAAAACTTTCAAATAAAAAATGTTTTAAATTTCTAGTTAATTCATTGTTTTTTGTTAATTGTTTTTCTTTAACTTTTCTTTCAAAATTTCGAAAAAAAAAACCAATCCTTTAAAAAACAGTCCTTTAAAAAATCTGAAAAAAAAAATTCTAAAATATAACTCAAAAAAAAAAAAAAAAAAAAACAGTCCTTTTAAAAAAAAACAGTGGCTTAAGATAGGTGTATGCTCAAATTTTAATTCATTGTTTATTGTTTTTGTTTATTGTTTTCATTTAATTATTTCTTTTAAATTGCTAGTTAATTGTTTTTTGTTAAGTATTTTAATTTTCTAGTTATCAATCATGGATGATATAGTTAATGATATATTTGCATATTCCCCCCCACCACCGGTTCAAAATCAAAATCAAAATCAAAATGTACCCATTCCAAACCGTCACTCAATAGATAATTCCTTTTTGCACCGTAATGTACCTCATCAAAATTTAGGACGAATAGATAATTCTCTTATGGACCGTAATGATCAAATTATGTTTGATCTAATTAATCAATCCTCAAATCCAAATCCAATCAACACCCCTTCATTTCGCGGCTATACTCCGGATTCGACTCCGGATTGGATGAATGAGCCTAACTCAAACTATAATACATCTAGAACATATCATCACATAGAAGACATAGATGAGGGTGGGGAGGGGGATGAGGATGACGATGACGATGTACAAGTCACCCACGTAACTCGCACAATTTCAAATACACAACCTAATACCGAAGTTGCCTCGGGTAGTGCACCTAGCGGTGCGAGGGGAAAAGGAAAGGGAAAGGGTAAGGGTAAGGCTCCCAAATTATCTAAGTATGCCCACTTATATGATTTGGTTATTCTTAATGGTGTAGAAAAAGCCCAATGCAAACGATGCAAGAAATATTTAACCCCTCCGGGTGCTTCAGGTACCTCTCATATAAAGAGGCACATGGATAACCATGACCAAGAAGCCGCTAGTGGAAGAGATGGCACAATTCAAACACAACTCAATATACCATGTGTCACTTACCCAAGAGTGGATGCTGATTTGGTTACCATGTTCTTAGTGAGTTGTCGATTGCCTATGTCACTCTCGGATGATGATAGATTGACCCGCTACTCTCAAGGCCTTAACCCCTCATACCAACCATTGAGTCGTCAAACCGTTACTAGGCATATAAAGAAGCTATTCCAAACAGGTAAACTTAAACTATCGAGTCAACTCCAAGATCACAAGGGTGGTATTTGCTTAACCACCGATGCTTGGAAGGCCACTCTAAGTTCTAGTTCCGAAACCTTCACTTGTATCACTGCTCATTGGATTGATGACGATTGGTTGTTGCAAAAGCGGGTGATTTCCTTTAGAACAATGCCCTATCCCCACACGTCCTTGCAATGTACGAGCCATATTAAGGATGTATTAAGTGAGTATGTCATCATGCCCAAAATTTTCACCATGTCCTTTGATAATGCAACCTATAATACACTCACTGCCAAAATGTTGATCGAAGCATTTAATCCTCCTCTAGATGGCACCTTGTTTCATGTTAGGTGTGTATGTCATATTCTTAATCTATGTATCCATGATTTGATACGCTCACTAAAGTACCTCACCACCCACATTAACACGGCTTGCCATGTAATTCGAAATTTCGGGCCAAGGTTGAAAGTTTATGCCGATTTATGTGGCGCTTATAACATGAAATACTTGAAGCCAAAAGTGGCCGAGGATATTAAGTGGAACTCAACCTATACCATGTTGAAGAGAGCGGTTGACTATAAGGTGGTCATAAAGGAATACTTTGCGAATTATCAAATGGACAACCAAATTAGTGATCATTATTGGTCGATAGCCACTACACTATTAGGTTTACTTAAACCTTTTTGGAGGGCTACCAAAATATTTTCGGGAAGCTATTATCCCACCTCCCATATTTTATGTCGTGAGCTATATGTCATAAGTGGGGTTATTAGCCAATATAGAACACATGAAATCTTTGGAGGTGCCGTTATGGATATGGAAAAAAATTCACCAAGTATTATCCACATTTTCCCATAGCTTCCCGATTAGCCGCGATAATGGATCCTAGAATTAAGTTCACATTATTAGGTGAATTGTTTGATCAATTTTATGAAAACATGAATCCCGAGCTTGAACCTAATAGTGTAATCACTTTGTACTAGGCAACAACTTAGGGAAATTCACACCATCCTATTTCGTTTGTATGACCACTATTGTAGAACACTCAAAGAGCCAAACACTACATCTGAAAAACCATCTAAAGAGAAAACTAAGTTGTTTAAAAAGGGTTGGGGTTTCTTGAAGAAAGCAAAAGGGTCATCCACATCCTCTTCTAGTACTACTATTGAAAGTGGGGGGAATGAATTACACCAATACCTTGATAGTCCCTTCTACCCCTTAGATGGTGAAAGTTTTGAGGACTTAAATGTTCTCCAATGGTGGAAATCTCATGCTAATATTTATCCTATTCTTTCTATGATGGCACGTGATCTACTTACCACTCAGGTGTCCTTGGTAGCATCGGAGAAATTTGCTTTTAGTCTTTGCGGGAAGAGTCGTGACGAAAAAGAGGAATAGACTAAAGCCCGCTCTAATTGAGAGGTTGATTTGCCTTTCGGATTGGGATGATGCGGAATTGAGGAAACAAGGAACATTTCGAGATCTTGAAGATGACGAATGTGATAGCCCCGATGAAGACGACCTCAACGAAGAGTTTTTGAGAGATGGATACTAGAAGATTTGAAGAATTCAACAATTTCAAAGAGTTTGAAGCTACAACGATATTGAAGATTTAAAGCTTTTTTGAAGACAATGTTTAATTTGAAGATTTGAAGACTATGTTATTTGAAGACTTTGTTAATTATTTCCATGAAGACCTTTTTTAATTATTTCCAAGATTATTTGAAGATTTGAAGACTATGTTATTTGAAGACTTTGTTATTTAAAAAATATGTAATTTAAATTTTCATCATTTCAAGAGTATGTAATTTAAATTTCCATCATTTGAAGACAATGAAAATTCAAAAAAATATGTTGTGTTCTATTAGTAAATTGACTACGTTGTTTACAACATTCACAAATGTATACTTCATTTATTAAAAAATAAATGTACATTGTTTTTACTAAATTATTTTCTAAGAGGTATATTTCATTTATTAAAAAAATATATGTACATTAAAAAAAATAAACTTAGCCTCAAATGCCAAATCCCAATAATGTTAATTATATTTTTTAAATTCTAATAGGTATAATTAAAATTTTATTTATATTTAACATTTGGATAAAATAACAATAAGGACTTAGTGGCCAAGTGGTAAACTGCTCCCAAACCCCTCCATATACCCGGTTTCGAAACCCCCCAGCCCCCATTTCAAATTTTGCAAAAAAAAAAAAAGGGATAATCCGTTTGGCCCGTGGATCCTTGGATCCGGGCCAAACGGGCGGGCCTTCTCTTGGATCGGATCACGGGCCGGGCCGGGCTTAAGCCCGTTTACTCACACGGACAGAACGGGCTTCGCCCGTTTCACCGTTAAACCCGCCTCTTCCGGGCCGGGCCGGGCCGGGCCGCCCGTGTGGCCTTCATCAGACATATTCAACAAGAAATAAGCCACGAATTTGGAACAACAGCAGCGGTTTGGTTGCCAATGTAGCACCTATATACTTCCTGTTCTACTTTATGTTTTTTTATTTTTTTTTATTTAAGTTTTTAGTTTGCTTAATTTTATAAATGACAATGTATGAATGTATTTTGTACAATTTTATCCTCGTAAAGTTCATAAACTTACAAAAAAATTATTACTTAAATAGTTGCTTTTCACCCACTTATTTTATATATAGTGTTTTAAATTTGTACAATTATATTATTAAGTCACTATTATTGTTGACTTATTTTGAATTGATTTTTTAATAAGCGTGCAAAGTTAAACTAAAATTCTTAAATCGAGTAGAAAGAAGTATTTTTGAAGGAGTATTTTATTTTTTATAATGAGTTGTCAAGATTTTGACGGTATGGATGGTTCTCAAAGGATGGTCCCCGATGTCGACGGGCTAATCAATTTGTCCCTTGGCGTCTACCCTATGATTGGTGAATCCTTCTAGACGACCTAAGTACGGACTTAGGCGGCTATCAGGTAGACCCATCTTCTGATAGACGTTGTAGAACAAAATATCCTTGGCTGCCCCGGTATCGATCAATATCCTTCTCGACTCGCAATTGTCAATGAAGCCAGGGACGATCAGTGTTTGTTGACGAGCTAATGGGTTGGCTGACAATTCGTATGGGTAAAAGTTGATCACGTCATTTGGAACCTCGGATTTTTGGGGAACATGGGGGGCTTTCTTCAGGTGGTCAATGGCACTCTTGATTTGGTTCTTGCTGGTCTCCTCAAAGATGACTAAGACCATTCTAGGCTGTCTCTCGGGAGGGTCGTTGTTGGCAGCTCGAGTGTTGGTTGCTTGACGATCCCTCCTTACATAATGTTCGAGACGACCGTCATCAATCCACCTTTGAATTATTTTCTTCAGGCTGAAACATTCTTCCGTGTCATGCCCCTTGTCTCGATGGTATTCACAATACTTGTTCATGTTCTTTTTCCCCTTGGCATTGGGGTTCATCTTTGGTGCCGGTCCAAAATCCACATTGCTCAGTATTTCTGCCCGCGAGACTGTCAAAGGAGTATACGAGTCTGGTACTTTCTCAGCCTTTCCTTATTTGTTCTTCCCTTTGTCTCCGGCCTTATACTTTTTTGATTTAGCCGCCTCATCATTGTCGATGACCTTCCCTTCTCTCTGCAACTTCCTCTCCTCAGCCTCGGCGACAACGTATGCCTTAGCGTAGAGATCCTTCCTGGATTTGGCCGGATGGACCTGAAGCTCGTAGTCCAAAGTGGAAGAAACAACACCGTGCCTGAAACAGTTAATGATTTCTCGATCTATCAGATCCTCGTCGATCTGATCTACCAACTTCTTGAACCTTTTGAAGTAATTCATGGAGCTTTCATTGGCTCCGTGAGTGATGTTGCTGAGATCGTTTACGGTCTTGCGACGGTCCCCAGCTGTTGCAAATCTTTCCAAGAATTTTTTCCTCATCTGTTTCCATGAATCAATGCTTCCTTTTGGAAGGCTTCTAAACCATCTCAGCGCGGCATCAGTCAGTGTGCTTGTAAGGGCTTTACACACTACGTCGTCTTGTCCTGAAGATCTTGACACCACACACATTTGTGCCTCGAGATGTTGCATATGATCTAACGCACTCGTTGAGCCGTCATACTGTTTCAAATCAGGTAGTTTAAACCCTGGTTCGAGAGGTCCCATTTCCAGCATCCATGGTGCCAATGGCTTCAGTGTGCCAACATCATCTTCAGAATCGTCGCTATCTACATTGTTCCTTTTGGCTGTCAATTCCTCAACTTGACGTTTGAGCCTTAGAAATTCTCGCATATCAACATCGCCTGCAGGGCCGGTGGGAGGGATCCTATCTCGACGAGGCCCCCGGGTAACGGTGTTCGACCGTTGCCTCTCGGAGGGAGCAGGCCGTCGAGAGATACCTCTCTCTCTCCTATAACTTGGGGGGAGATGGCATGTAGGATCGTGACTGCTCCCGTCCACGACAAGGGGGGAGCGCGTCCTTTCCCTATAACTTGGTGCTCGTTCATTACGCACCGACGGGGTCATTTGACGACCTTGATTAACTTGGCTCTGGTTACGATCAAGATTTTCATTTGCAAGAGTTCTACGAGGCTCCCTGTCTGCCTCCTCCCGGGGTCGTTGAGATGGGAGTCCCTCACTACGACATTGGTTGAGATGCTCTCGGAGATCCAGCTGCGGCACTATACGATCATTTCTGGCGGCAGTCTCTTCACGACGACCATTGTTCCTTCTCTCGTTTCTTCTCCTTCCCGACGAGACAGTCTGATTAGCTCGTTCTGGATTTGGATGAGTTCGTGAAGAGCATTCGCTCTTTCTACGAGGAAAGCGGTTTTGTCGAGTTGTGGGTTGGAGGGACCTCCCACATTTCGTACAGTAGCTCCCTCTGTCCTCCTTTCAAGTGGTGGTCGTCGTTGCCGCTCAGGAGCATGTCTTTTTTCTCTCCTCCTCGCCGTTTGAAGGCCAGTATCATCAACCACACCTTGTGACCTGGTAACCCTCAGATTAGGGTTCCTAGGTTGAGGTGAGGGAGGTCTGGGATTTTCCTGGTTGCCTTGCGAAGGGGAAGGTGGCCGGCCGGCATCTCCAGTTGACTTGCTAGCTGTGTGTCCGTCTGACACCATCTCCAGGTACTATCCGGTTGCTTTTCCTTTGTTGAAGATCACTGATAAACGTTTCCCGGCAATGGAACCAATCTGATGACTCAGGAATACGTTCGGGCTCAGCTCTGGGTCCAGCAAATGATTTGGGCTGACTTCTGATCTGCACAACATAAGAAATACACCGTGAACTGCGCCGGGGCTTGTCCGGCAAGGCCCTCCGGCGTGAGAATCAGCGTATGGACTGGAGAAAGGTGGTAATAATATGGTGGGTGTGTGTATGCGTGAATATGTAAAATTGCATTACCTTAGCCCATGACACTGCTCTCATATTTATAGTGGAAGAAATGGAACTAGGGTTTCCATATGAACCGTTGGATTGGGTAGTGGCCAACCGTTGGATCAGCTTTGTTCCCTAGGCGTACACGTGGCGTGCTAGGATTGCTCCGCCTAAGTAAGGACACTGTTGTGTCTAACACGGATAAGTTGTTTGCCTTATAATGGAAAGTCAACCTGTGCACTTTTGGCGCTACTACCGGTTCCATGATTGCACGTGCAGAATGGCCCAGTGGTAGGTCTGACTTTATCCCAAAATAGCCTATCGAGCAAGCTTGTTGAAGAAGCTAAATGAAGGGACGACCTGGAGCTGTGTGTCCAGTAAGATCGTCGCCTTGATAGATGACTCGACAAGCGAGTGGACGAGTGAGTTGCCTCGTTCTCCAGATGAGTTGAGTCGCTCAATGGCGACGACGGTCACTCTCCGTTAAGGCGGGCTCTGATCCATGTGGTGAGATGGCTCATCGTTAGATGGGCTTGGTCGCTCATTGGCGATGACCGCCATCTATTGTACGACGGGTTATGACCCAAACCTTGATGGGCTTCATTAATCTTGATCCTTTAGTAGGCTCGTTGGGCCCTTTCCTCGTAAGAATATACTGGGCCTGGCCCATCACGAAATATCCAGTTCAGTGGCCCCCAACTCATGGGTCGTCTTGACGGGCCAGGAGTTAGCATTTCCTCTTAGGGTTATCCGTACGACCGTCAATTTGAAATTTGAAAGTGTAGTGACGTCACCGTTGATGACGTGGGCGGCTAGGATTCCTCCATTAAATGACACGCGTCCCGTGATGGAACATTCCCCTCGAAATTCACAGAGGGTATTTAACGTTCCCCATCATTACACCGTTTGGGTTTCCTAGGCCAAAACCCTTCATCTTCTCTGAGTATAAAAACCTCCCCCCTCCTCCATTTCGAACTTTTCGCACCCAAAACCTTTGAGAGCATTTAGCAAGGAGAAAGATTTCGGCAACCAGCAAGAAGAACTCCAGTAATATCAAATCCCTTTCCGGCGACCTGTACGGTTCTGGCTTCTCCATTTGTTCGGCAACTGGGAGCTTGGATAAGAGATTTTTTTGATCTCCCACTGGAAAACTCACCGGAAAAGTCATCTGCAAATCCTTCATCAGGTAATTTCTTTGATTGTTCTTCGCTTTCTGGGTTTTTCTTGGGGTTTAGAAATTTGAACAATGGCGCCCAGAATGGTTAGCTTTGAGAGCGGGGTTAAGTTTGGTTTTGGGCTCAACCAAAGGGTATACAAATGTGCTAGGGGCATTTGGAGAGAAATCCCTCTGGTTGAATGCTCTTCAATTCTGGAGAAATTTGATTTTGAAAATGAGCCTTTGGGATTTCCAGTTAGTGAGGTTCTTGGGGAATTTGAGGAAGATGATCCAAGGGTAACACCTTTCAGGTCAATGAACGACCTACCCAATCACATACGAGCCAACTATTCCTTGTCCCGTCGTGATTCACTTAGGAATTTGGTTTCAGGGGAATCTAGGTTGCCCTTAGATAGGTCGTCGCCTGTTGAAGCTAGGACTGATTCCCTTGCTTTTTCCCCTTGTTTTGTAGACATGGATCACGACGGTCGTCCCAATCAATCATTCCAAGAAGTAAACGAGGCCAGCACGAGTGCCGGGGGACCTCGCATAGTTGATGCCTTTCACACCGGTGTACGACCTGGAAGGAATGAACGAGGCTTTGGAGCCGGGGTAGAAGGGCGATGGGCCTTACCCAAAATCTCGACCAGGAAGAAGGACGTCGGGACCCAAATGATCAATGCCCTTCGAGATTCCTACAGAGTCCAGGCCTCTAACTACAGGCTTGAATATATAAGTCAGGCTGAGTATGAGCCCCGTCGACAGGACCTCCTTACCAGCAAAGAGAAGGTGGCCTTCTTTTATAAACACTTCGAGCTTGGTCTGAGGCTTCCTCTTGATCCTTTCATTAACGAGTTCTTGGAGGACTCAAATTGTGTGCCAATGGAGCTAAGTGCCAATGTTGTCAGGATCCTATCCTCGTTCATCGTCGTCTGCAGGTTCCTTGGCCACTAGCCTTGCAACAAGGTCTTTCGTCAATATTACAAGACGACCAGGTCCACTCTCCGGGGGAAGTCTATTGTCAGTGTTTCTTCGCACAGAAATGTACGAGGCCTGTTCTTGGACACTCAAAACAAAGTGTATGGTTGGGAAAACCATATGATCGTTGTAGAGAGTAGAGTGGGTTGGCAATTCCCCTTCCCGAAGAGTCAGAAGATGGTTCCAGATGAGCTTGTATGGTCGGTTCCCTGGGCAACCGATCTAAAGAAAAATATTGATGACCTGCTAAATCTTGGATGGGTGTCGTACAAAGACATAGAAGCCTCTCATTGGAAATACATCAAGGCCGGCATGATGTCTAAGCCGTCGATTGGGCCAGAACCCTTGGTAAAAATTAATCTTGATGCTCGTTATCCCATCTGGGAAGTCCACGAAAACTTGGCCTGGGGGTCAAGTTGTGTTAAATGTGTTGGGGCACATGCCGTCCGTCCAGAGGAGCGTTGTGCTAACTTAGAGATGACTGGGGGTTAAGTCCTTATAACTTGTCTTTTTTTTGTGATCATTCGTCTTTTTGTCTCGTCTAAAATGATCTAACTCGCTTCATTTTTATCTTGTAGTTCTTTCTGAAAGAGACGCCGACGGAATTGAAGCCGACATTATGAGTGGAGCCATCGGACCTAATGACCGGAGGGCTTCCAGGAGGGATAGGGCGGCGTCGAATGCTCTGTACGATCGTCAAGAACATATGACGACAAGAAACGACGAGCTTCCCAAGGACACTACTGGCGCCATCCTGTTGATAGAAATGGAGCCCGTAGTTGAGGGGCTCAACACTGGAGGCCGTCAAGTTTTTGTGGACGGGCTGGAGAAAGCCGCAGGTGCTGAGGCTGAGGTTGAGACAAGCGGTGCCGCCGACGCTGGAAACCAGATGATTGTCGTTGAGGGTGAGCACATCAATTTGGAGACGGTGGGGAGCTCCGATTCAAACCCTGAGCAGCTTGCACCCGGTAGTCAGGTCTCCAAGAAAAGGAAGGACCGACCTACGAGCTCTGGAGAGGAGAGGGAGAGAGGCAAAAAGACTAACAACGATCCTCTTAGCGTCTCCGATCCTTCTACTCCTCAGACCGAAACTCCTGGCTCGTCCTCAGGGACATTGACTAGGGAGAAGGCCATTGAATTGGCAACTCTGTATGCCAAGTGTTGGTCCCAAATGTGGCAACAATGGTGAAAATACAGCTAGAGGGGGGTGAATAGCTGTTACAAATTTTTCGCCCTCTTTTGAAAACTAAACCTCTAAGCTTACGAAACCTCTTGCAGTTGATAATATACTACAAGTGGAATTGTAAAATGCACAGCGGAATGATAGAGTATAAAGAGGTTTTATAGAGGCGGTTTGTAAAGCGGTTGATGGTGCGGTTTGGTAAGTGCAGTTTTACAAACAAGTGTATTTTAGACAATGTTAACTCCAAACACTATTTCACAATAGTGGATAACTAAATAAAGATCAAACAGAGACAGAGATAAACAATTAGTAATCACAGGAAATATAAATGCAGAAATATAAGAACACGTGATTTGTAGTGGTTCAATCGATAAACGATCTACGTCCACTACCAAGATGGTTAGTCTTGGATTTTCTAAGAGTTATATTTTATATTGAGTATGAGAGAGATTACAAGTTACAATGTTTTCAAACTCAGATCTAAAATCTATTCTATGAAGAACAAATCCTAAAACTATAATCAGTGTATCTCAAATGAATAATCTATGTGATTAAACAAGTGAGGTGTGTGTGTGAGAACAAGATCAAGGCTCTTTAAATCTTTGAGATGTAGAGCACAATGATTCTTGAATGTGTTAAGGCTTGATTTCTGGGCTGGGGAATATTTCTTGAAGGTAGAAGATGAAGATTCAAAGGGTTGAATAATTTCTGGGCAGAGCTTCAGCTTCTATGAACACAGCACTTCTCAATTTTTCAAGCAATCTTCAAATGGTGAAGATTAGGGGTATTTATACCCAAGCATCTCAAATATAGCCGTTGGACACAGCTGTTGTAAGGACAGTACTTGATGCTTTCCCATTGGTCCACATCAACCACTTTTGTCGTTTGGTACAGCTGTTGTAGGTAAAGCTGATCAGGCTCCAGCTGCAAGCAATGAGGTTAGGACACCTGTCACCTTTTCAAGATCCTTGCAGATCTTCTCTGACATTGAATCACGTGACAAGATATGGTGGTTGACATTTGATATTTCTAACGTGGATTCCAACGGTAAAAAGTGGTTCACTTCATGTCTTCAAACATTGGATGCGATCTGGTGTGGAGCGGTTGATGATGTGCGGTTGGTTACACCAGGAGGTTGCAAAGAGCGGTTGGTGTTGAACTGCACATGCAGTTCACCAAGCGGTTGCATTGAAGTAGTTCAGGGAGCAGTTTCAAGGAGGAATTCCACATGTGGTTGCATGTGCGGTTCTGAAGTGCGGTTTTGAAACTACTTGGAACTACATCCACAAATCCAATGAATCTTGTGCCAGTCTTCAAGCCTAAATTTAACCTATTCTATAAAATGGACTTAGCTAAAAAATTGAAGTCTAAGCTTCATTACATAGGGTCCTAAAGTCCTTAAAATAGACAGGAGGTTATGGTATCAATCAAATCTAATATAAAATAGGAGGGTTAAAACATGCATACCCAACAATCTCCCCCTATTTGATTGATGCCATTACCTACTATAACTAAAGCAAACATTTTACTTGGTAAAAACATGTCCATAAGAATTAACATGGTAATTCATGTACCAAGTAAATGCACACACATAGCTTAAGCTATAGATTTCTATACTATCTGAAAGATAACAACTTACAATATGGAAAGTATAGAAATGCATTCAGTGCACTTGAAAGGATATGAGTTTAAGTTTAAAGTGCGATTTAAACTGAATGTTTAACCTTCATTTCAAAAATATGATTTTAAGTTAGAAAATATTTGAATGAGGTTATAAACCATAAGCGGTTTCATTGTTCTACAAACAAGCAGTTTGATATGAACAAAGTTTTGGAACCATGATGCAATTTCCATTAATTCCTTAAGCAGTTACAGATTACAAGGAATGAAAGAAAATTATAGGGTTACAAAAGCAAAAAGGTTGGACAAAGGAAATACATGAAGTGCGGTCCAACAAAACAAAAGGAGTTCAGCAAAGGCAAAGAAGTTACAAGTAAAGAGCGGTCCTAATGCTGACGCGGTTGGTGTTGATGTTGATGATGCGGTTGCTGGGAATGCTGATGGCGCGGTTGATCACGGCGTTGGTTGACTTCTTGATTTGGCACTTGCGGTCCGAAAGGTCTATAAGCTGAGCTTTCACCATGAATATTTCTTCTTAGGGCTCTGACTTCTTCAGCTTGTCTTCCTAGAGTAGTCTCCACAGCTCTTAAAGCAGTTACAGATTGGGCGGTTGAAGAATTGTTGGCATCGACAGATCTGATGTTGGCAGCAACACTTTCCTTGATTTCACCTAAGTAGAGCTCAATGGAGGAGTTGAGAGTGTTGTAGAATGTGTGAATCTCCCCCTGAATGTCTGCGGTCTGGTTGGAGAGAGCTTCTCTTAATGGTTCCAGATCAACAGAGACATTCATGGAGGTTCTCAACTCCTTGATAGAATTGTCCAGCTTCAGGTTGAATCCAGCCTTGAGGTTCTCAAACCTGAAACTGATATCATCATCAAAAGTCTTTATTTTGTCTTTGAGACTGTCTCCCATAATGTTAAGGTCAACATTGATTCTATCTTTCAGGGAGTCCAATTCAGAGAGAATCTTTAGTTCCAAGGCATCCAAGGCGGCTTGGGAAGGTGCGGCTGAGGTTGAAGCTTGTTGTTGCGGTTGAGCTTCTTGAATGGATTTCATGAAAGATGTAAGAGCAGAATTTGTGGAGGAGACAAATTCATCAGAAAGCTTGGTGAGCATTTCCTGAAGTTGAGTTTTTGACACAGCATCACCAATAGCTCTGAGAACTCCTCTAGCCAGATCTTCCTTGAATCCTTGAAAACATGTTGTTGCTGCGGTTTTAACAGCTTCAGTGGTTTGGGTTGTGGAAGCGGTTTGGATTGTGGAACTTCTCTCCCCCTTAATGGCATCAATCAATTGGGCTTTAAGGATGGCCATTTCAGTGGTTTGAGAGTCCACCTTGGAATGTAAGGTGCGGTTTGAGGCTTTTAGGGAGGAGTTTGAGTTGGGATTGGATAAGCTGAAGGGTAGAGAGTATTTGGCAGTAGTCAGAAGGGGCGGTTGAAGTGGATGGAATTTGGGTAAAGGATGGAGGCGGTTGAGATTCAGTGGTAGGATCGGTTTGAGGCAATGGTGATAGAAGGGTTTGGAATATGCGGCTGGCTGGGACTGTATAAGGTGAAGCGGTTGAGGGAGGAATTGGAAGTGTTAGGGGTAAGGTAGTTGGTGCGGTTGAAATAGGTGCGGTTGGAGGAGGTGGAATGTTTGTAGTAGGAATGTTTGAGGTGGTTGGGTTAGAGTTAGAGGATGAACTGGTTGAAGAAGTGTGAATTTCAACAGAAGGGGATTTCTGTGGAACTGGGGAATTTTCAGGGATAGGAGAATTGGGAGGAGGAGAATTGGCGCGGTTAGGAGAAGGAGTAGGGTTGCGGTCACGGTTAGATATTGTTACAGTTGGGGTGCGGTTTGATAGGGGTGGAGTTTGGGTGCGGTTTGAATGAGGAGGGGAATTAGAGCGGTTAGAAAGTTGAGGAGAATTTTGAGGTGAAGGAGTTGGGGTTCTGTTTTGGTTAGAAATAGAGGTTGCTAGGCCGACAGATGGTCTTGAGGTCCATGTGGAAAAAGCAGGGCCTAGAGAAGGTTGAATGGAAGGGGAATGGGAGTGAGAATTGGAAGTGGAATGAGATGGTGATTGGGAAGAGGAATGGGAAGAGGGTGGAGAAGGAGAAGGAGAAGGTGGTTTACGGGCAACTATGTGAAGAAAATGTTTGGTGCGTTTGGTAGGAGTTTTCTTCTTGGCCAATTGTTTAAGTCTTGGTTTCTTGGCTTTCTCCCCCTGAGCGGTTGCATCTCGGCGCGGTTGAGGAGGAGAAGGCGGTTGGGAGTTGTCTGGTGAGGATTGGTGAGATTGGATAGGAGATTGAGGTGGTGTTTGGGTACGGTTTTGGGTTTGAGGTGGTTGAGAGGGAGGCGGTTGGGGAATTGGTTCTTTGGATTTTCCTTGAGCAGCCCTCTTCTCAACTGCTTCCTTCTCAATTCTGGCAATCTCAGCCTTGTAAAAGGCGGCTAAATCCTCATTTGATAACTTTGCCAAATCAGCCTGTGTTTGCTTGGCTTTCTTAGCCCTTGCCACTAAAGGAGGGATGGTTACATCTTCTTCTTCTTCTTCAATCTCATCAAGAAGGGACATCTTCTCTTTTCCTCTCTTGCTAGTTCCAGCACCAGTTGCACCATGCGGTTTAGCAGGTGCGGTTCTGGGCGCCTTAGGAAGCGGTTCATCTGTGGCCTTTCTCTTCCTTGAAACTTTCCTTATTGCCTTGCCCAGACCCTTGACTGCGGTTGCAGGGGTCATCTCCACGTATTGTTCCTTGGGCTGGAAGGTATCAGCATCATATAGAGCCTTGTAGTCATCATTGCCAAAAGAAAATCTGAAGTTGTGGCAAGCCTTGAGCCCAAAAGATTCTTCATTTCCCCAATCAATAGAAATATCAGGGGTAGTGATTCTCAAGTCCTCCAGGTGCTAGTAATTGGCAAATAGTGCGGTCAGCAGTCTGCCAAAAGGTCTCCATCTTATATGCTCATCTTTAGTCTTCAACTGATATGCATCAATGCTGCTGGCCAGCTCTCTCATCAGTATCTTAGGCCAATGGAGCTTCATCCCATTGTAGATGGCACAGCAATACATCCACTGCTGTGAGGTGAAGTTGTTGTGGTTTCCAGTCTTTCCACACACGGACTTCCCTACTAAGTAGCAGAGATGGCTCATCAACTCTCCAAAGTCTCTCCTTGGCTTCTTCTTGTAATACCCAGAAAGAGAATCCAGATCTCCAGTAAGAGTTGAGCAGGTAGCATCCTGGACTTCTTGGGATACCTCAATAGGAGCGCCAGGAACATGGAAATCATAAGTACTTCTGATGTCCAGGTAGTCAATGGACACATCAAAGCCCTCAACTTTTCCAACCAAACAGGGAATCTTCTTCCCATCTAATAGCTCTCTTTCTCCACGAACTGTGGTTGCATAAAACTGATCTACAAAAAGAGGGATGGTGTAGGTCTGCTTCTTGTTGAAAAGGGGAAGGATTCCAGAGGCTTCCATCTTTCTTATCATCTCTCTGCCAAGAGCATCTGACCTCAGTTCAGGCTCATTGATTTCCCAACCTGGTAGAAAGTATTTAGAGTTCTACAAGAAAAACACTCAAGTTAGAATCAAAAAAGAGATTCACATCTTACAAGCGGTTTGGGCACATATGCGGTTGACCATAGTGCGGATTTGGAAATTACAATTTTCAAACCTCAAGAAAAATGTGAATATAAGTAGAAAACATTTAAGAAAATACAAAATTAAGTATACTTAGTACGTGGCATTGTAATCCAAAGTTATCCCACACTGCAAGCAGTTGTGTTGTAGGGGAAGGTTATGGTGTCCAGCCTATATACTTAGTAAAAACTTAAGTAAATTCCTAGCATGCGGTTTCATAAGATATTCTTGCGGTTTTCAACATGCGGTTACAATTAAAAAGCATGCAGTTGAAACATAAGACATAAGCGGTTACACACATGCGGTTTAGAGTAACGCGGTTCAAACATGCAAAACAGAATTCAAAATTTCTAAAAATTTTATAAGGTATGAAAAACAAGATTGATAATTAGGTCAATCTAAAACATAGGAAATTTCTGAAAATGAAGATGAACAGTTACATGAATGCATGAAGAACACGAAGAACACCAAGAACAGAGATTCAATGAAAGTTAACCAAAATGAACAAATAATATGTCAAAATGATCACATTGAGCAATAGATCAATAATATAACAATAAAAATCACTACTTTACTCAGAATCACCCAGAAAATGCAAAAAACAGAAAGTGGGTTTCGAAAATGAAAACTTCAAAAGTTCAAAATTAGTGTCCTAGATGTTCATTGATCATAAAATAAAGCATATAATCCTAATCTAGGAGTAAATCCGAACAAAACCCAACAGATTTCATTCAAAATGATAAAGAAATGAAGTAGAAATGAACAAAAAATCAGTTATGGTGTTCGAAACTCAAGAATGTTCATCAATGGCAGTTTATTCATGGCAAGATTTGTAGAATATTAAGAAGTTTTAGGGTTCAGAACACATACCATGTCAAAGATAGGTTGTTTAGGTGCCATTGACTTGAAGAAATGTAAAGCTTTTAAACAAAGTTTTCAAGAGAGAGAAGAAAGGTTTGGTGAAGAAACTGACACTTGAAGGTACAAGTCAGAGAAGACAGTTTGTAAAGTTTGAAAAGGTAAGGTATGTCTTCTATTTATAGGAAAGGTTTCAGGGATAGGCAGCTGAAAGGACTGTTTCACTAACCAACGCAGTGAATCATTGCAAAGTTGCACCCTTTCAACTTCCTTACATCAACAATGACGGCTGACATGAAGCCCATTTAATGCCAATGTTCCCTTGCATTAAAAGCATTCAAATTTTAAAATTTCGTGGGAAAACATTTGTAAATAAACCCTTTTAAAAATAAGGACTAAAAAATAAATAAAAGGAATTTGAAAGTTTTTTTTTAAAAAATTAAATAGAAGCAATAAATAGATAGAATATACTCTAAGTTGAAGTGCGGTTGAGATCAAGCGGTCAAGATGCAGCAAGCGGTTGGAAGAATGCGGTTGGCTGCAAGGCGGTTGACTGCTTGCGATTTGGCACACGCGGTTCAACAAAGGTTAGGTTTGAATCCTCCATAGGAATTTCAACCTATACTCAACACACAAGTTAGCAAATAAAAAGTATGAAATCATTTAAGTTCAAACATACCCATTTCACCTCTAAGGAATGAAAACCTCTTGGAGTCAAGAGCCTTGGTAAGGATATCAGCAATCTGGTTGTCTGTCCCCACATACTCTAAATGGATATTCCTCTTCTCCACATGGTCTTTGAGGAAATGATACTTGATATCAATATGCTTGGTCTTGGAATGCATGACAGGGTTGTTGGAGACTGAAATTGTTGAAGTGTTGTCACACATGATAGGGCAATTTCCTTCTTCAATTCCATAGTCCACCAACTGCTGCTTATCCAAAGGATTTGACAGCAACAACTACCAGCAGCAATGTACTCATCAGCCTCTGTGGTTGACACTGAAATTGAAGCTTGCTTCTTGCTGGCCCAAGCAACTAGTCTATTCTCGAGGAAATGACAAGTACCACTAGTGCTTTTCCTGTCAATAGTACAAGCTGCATAATCTGCATCTGAATAACCTACAAGATCGAAGTTCGAATTTTTGGAATACCAAAGTCCAAGGTTAGTGGTTCCAGATAAATAGCGGATTATACGCTTGACTGTAATCAAGTGTGCTTCTCTTGGATCTGCTTGATTGCGTGCACATACACAGACACTAAACATGATATCGGGCCTACTAGCAGTTAAATAAAGTAATGAGCCGATCATACCTCGATATAGGGTTTGATCAACCTTCTTACCTTTTAGATCCTTATCTAGCTTATTGCCAGTGGCCATTGGAGTATCATATGCTTTAGCATTTTCTAATCCAAACTTCTTCATCAACTCCTTGGTGTATTTGGCTTGATTGAGAAAAATACCTTCTTCGCATTGCTTGATTTGAAGCCCGAGGAAGAATGTTAATTCTCCCATCATGCTCATCTCAAACTTGCTTTTCATTAGCTTTTCGAAACGCTTACAAAGTAACTCATTAGTAGAACCAAAAATAATATCATCGACATATATTTGAACAAGTAAAGTATGCTCATTATATTTGGCAATAAAAAGAGTTGTATCGATTTTACCGCGTTTAAATCCTTTTTCTAGTAAAAATTTAGAAAGTGTCTCATATCATGCCCTTGGAGCTTGCTTAAGTCCATACAAAGCCTTCTGGAGTTTGTAGACATGATTGGGAAATTTGGAGTCTTCAAATCCAGGCGGTTAGGCAACATACACGGTCTCTTGCAGTTCACCGTTGAGGAAAGCACTCTTCACATCCATTTGATATAACTTGAAATGCTTGAAAGAGGCACAGGCTAAGAAGATCCTAATAGCTTCCAATCTTGCAACTGGAGCAAAAGTTTCATCATAATCGATTCCTTCTTCTTGCCTATATCCTTGTGCAACCAACCTTGCTTTATTCCTAGTGATGCTTCCATTCTCGTCCATCTTATTCCTAAACACCCACTTAGTTCCTATCACTCCTTGATCCTGAGGTCTAGGCACCAAAGTCCAGACCTTGCATCTTTCAAACTGGTTGAGTTCTTCTTGCATAGCAACGACCCAACTGGAGTCTTGGAGTGCTTCATCAATCTTCTTGGGTTCAACTTGAGATAATAAGGAAGTATGCTCATCATAGTTTGATCTCCTTGTTTGAACGCCGGAAAACAGATCACCTATCACATTAGAGAGAGGGTGACTGCTGACTTCACGAACCTCCGGGGGTAAGTCTGGTTGGACTGAGGTTTGCTGAAGATCTTCAATTGGAACGTCGTTAGATCCTTCAGCGAAGTCATGGAATGTAAGTTGACGAAGAGGTTCTATAAGCTGGATGGGGGAATTCTCAACTTCTTCTTCTCTTTGAGTTGCATCTGGAATGGGAATTTCAGGTGCTGTTTCAGACGTGCGGTTTGAGGGAGTTTCAGTTGAGGGTACTGGATTTTGCGGTTGAGGTTCAGGTGCGGTTTGAGAGGGTTCACCTGTTTCATTATGCTCAACAAAATCATCAGCAACATTTGGAGCCAAATGTAGCTCAAGGAGAGAATGCTCATCGAATGTAACATGGACAGACTCAACTATTTTTAAACTAGTTTTATTGAAAACATGAAAAGCTTTTGAATGTTTAGCATACCCAACAAAAATACCTTCGTCGGCCTTGGCTCCGAATTTACCTCTATTTTCTCTTCCGTTGTAGAGGATAAAGCATTTGCAGCCAAAGATCTTGAAGAATGCAATGTTGGGGGTTCTTCCTCGCCAAAGCTCATAGGGAGTCTTGTTATAGGTTTTGTTGATGAGGGAGTGATTCTGACTGAAGCATGCTGTGTTGATTGCTTCAGCCCAGAAATACTGAGGCAGCTTGGCTTCAGATATCATTGTCTTTCCAGCCTCAATCAACGTCATGTTCTTCCTTTCCACAACCCCATTTTGTTGTGGAACACCAGCCGTTGAGAAATTGTGATCAATCCCATGGTCATCACAATACTGAGCAACACCGTTGTTCTTAAATTTTGTTCCATTATCTGATCGAACACTAACGATGTCGTCTTCTTTTTGAGTTTGGAGTCGTCTAAAAAGTGCGGTGAGGATCTCATAGCAATCATCTTTGGAAATCATCATCCCAACCCACGTATATCTTGAATAATCATCCACCACCACTAAAGTATATCTACTTCCTCCAATGCTGGCAGTGGTTACGGGTCCAAACAGATCTATGTGAAGCAGTTATAAGCATCTTGAAGTTGACAGAGCGGTCTTGCTGGTGAAAGACGATGCGGATTGCTTACCAAGATGGCATGCACTGCATTTCTCAGGATGGTGGTCAGCCACTTTGGGTAAACCACGAACGAGGTTTTCCCTACCAATCTTTGCAAGATACTTGAAGTTCAAGTGACTCAACCTCTTGTGCCATAGCCAACTATTTTCGCTCACATTTTTAGCTACAAAACAGAGATTAGTAATACTACATGCGGAATCTAGATCAATAATGTAAATATTACTCTTACGAATCCCTGTGAGTAGGGTGACTTCGGAAATGCTATCTTTGATAAAACAATTTGATGACGTGAAGTTGCAAAGCATTCCTTTGTCACAGAATTGAGAAATTGAAAGGAGGTTGTGCTTGAGTCCTTCAACAAGAGAAACCTTCTCAATGGTTAGGTTTCCTCTCCTTATAACACCATATCCAATGGTCTTGCCTTTTTTGTTGTCACCAAAGGTTACAGATGGACTACTTGCTTCAATGACATCTTCTAGTAATGATCTATCTCCAGTCATATGTCTTGAGCAGCCACTGTCAAGATACCATTCATTATCCTTGGAGTGACCAGCCATTAAGCAGAGGACCTGAAATGTAAACATTAAGAACGAGGTCCCCCTTTATTCCTTGGGTCCTGAAGTTAGCAACCCTTCACGACCCACACCTGTTTGACAGAAGGAGGTTTACTCTTCCTGGCATTGGATGTGAACCACAAAAGGCATTCTGCAGCCTTGTGACCTAAACCATTACACACAGAGCATTTATAAAAGCTACAAGCATCATGAGGTTTTACTAACTCCTTACTCTTCTTAAGAGTTGCATGCGGTTTGGGAGGCGCGGTTTCAGGCTTAACAAAGGGAACTGGCTTTAGTTTGACCACGTATTTTCTGGGAATGCTATTCCTGCTTTTGAAGGCAGGAGGAGAGGTCGAAGAAGAGGCGCGGTCAGACTTGTAGTTGCCAGCATCTCCAGTTCCACCAGAAGCGGTTTTAGGGATGCGGCCAACTCCATATGCCATTTCCTCTGAAGCTACACTCTCAGAATCCTTTGGATTCATCTGAGAGTTCTTCCCATATTGCTTCCCCTTTGGGTAGACATAATTAATCTGTTGTCCTTTACCTTTAGAGTTTGCATGTTTCCCCTTAGGAATTTCTTTAGTTAGTTTCAAAATTTCCTCATCCTTTTCACTGCAGGATGCACACTTCTCCTCTTCAGCAGATCCAAATCCTAGACCTTCCTTAATTCCAGAGGGAACTTGGGAATCTATGATTTGATCCGCGGTGGATTGTGACTTGAACCATCCATCAATAATCTTTTGACGATCGTTGAGTTGGGTGACCAGATCATCATCCCGGAGTTGAAATGCAGCAACCTTAGTTTCAAGAATGCGGTTTTGATCAGCAAGAGGAGTCATTCTTTTGATTTGGTCCTTAAGATTTGAAATTTCAGACCTCATTACAGTTTTCTCCGTCTTGTACTGAGAAATCTCATCATTAGCTAAGCTTAAGGCTTTCTTAAGATTAGAGAATTTGTGGATCATCACTTCAGCTTCCTTAAACATCCTTTCGTGTTCCGAGGGAGAAACTTCTTCCACCACCTTTTTCAAAATTTTCTTCTTTGGAATTACTTTTGAAGGTGGAGCATTTATAGGAGGAAAAATGGGACGTGAATACGAGCAATTTCCTATCTTAATGCTAGGAGTAAGTTTGATATTTTAATCAAACTTAAAATTTGGAAGTTTTGTAGAAACCTCTTCTTCTTCCATATCTTGCAACTCGATTGACTCAGAATCTGACTCATCGGAAGCATCTGCAATTAAGCAGAGATTAACCTCTTTGGTTTCATCATCACTTCCATCATCAGAATTCGTTTCAATCCAAGTTGCCAATTCCTTGGAATTCTCTTCCTCCTCAGCAACCATTCCCTTGCGACGAGAAAATTTCGTAGGAGAGGTTTTCTTTTTCATATATTCGTATTTGGGTTGTGGACACTCAGATGCAAAGTGATCAGGTTTCCTACAGTTGTAGCAAACTAGATCACTCTTTTTCTTTGTATCTCCAGCCTTAGAAAACGTTGTAGGAGGTTTGCCTTTTGAAAATGATTTTGTGAAAGGTTTTGAGGATTTTCTAAATTTTTGAAATCTTTTCACAAACATGGCAAAATCATCATCATCCATCTCGATGAGTGATGAGGTTGATATGGAAGGATCTGCGGTTTGATTGGATGTAGATGGTTTCTCCTCATGTTCCACGACGGACTTGGAAAGTGATTTGGTTTTCCCTTCAATCTCTTCAATATGATTTAATTTTAGTTCATAGACTCTAAGATTGGCGTACAAGTTACTTAACGACCAAGTACCCAAAACTTTGGAGTCTTCTAGAGAGGTAGCCTTATTAACCCATCTAGAACCTAAAGCAGATAGGAAAGTCATATTGATTTCCTTATCGGTTAATGTTTTGCCAAGAGATCTACAAGCATTAACTACCTCAACATAGCGGTCGTAGGTTTGACGCAAGGTTCCGTTGGATTTTCTGTTGAAGTTGTTGTAGGATCTTTCAACAGCATATAATTTGCTTTCCTTGCATTCTTCATCACCTTCGAGGTAGCTCTCTATGGCATCCCACATCTGCTTTGCGGTTTTGAGGTACATCACTTTCTGAAGAGTTGACACGGGAAGGGTTCCTGAAATGATGTGCCTTGCCTTGCTGTCCAAGGCAGCTAATCTCTTCTCTTCATCCGACCACTCATCTTTAGGCTTTTGACCTCTGGAGTTTCTGTATTGGTGGTTGCATCAGTGTTGGCCTTCATGGGAACAAACGGGCCATTGATTACGCACTCCACCAGCATCTCATCAATTGTTTCCAAATGAATTAGCATTCTGCACTTCCAGATGTCGAAGTGGTCTTCGTCTAAGATTGGAATGTGTGAATAGTTAACAGTAGTCGTTGTCTTTGTGTTTGCCATATTGAATCGGCACACAAGCTGTTAAGCTTGAAAAACAATGGTTTTAAAATGTGTTAGCTTTGATACCACTTGTTGGTCCCAAAGGTGGCAACAAGGGTGAAAATACAGCTAGAGGGGGGGGTGAATAGCTGTTACAAATTTTTGGCCCTCTTTTGAAAACTAAACCTCTAAGCTTACAAAACCTCTTGCAGTTGATAATATACTGCAAGTAGAATTGTAAAATGCACAGCGAAATGATAGAGTATAAAGCGGTTTTATAGAGGCGGTTTGTAAAGCGGTTGATGGTGCGGTTTGGTAAGTGCAGTTTTACAAACAAGTGTATTTTAGACAATGTTAACTCCAAACACTATTTCATAATAATGGATAACTAAATAAATATCAAACAGAGACAGAGATAAACAATTAGTAATCACAGGAAATATAAATGCAGAAATATAAGAACACGTGATTTGGAGTGGTTCAATCGATAAACGATCTACGTCCACTACCAAGATGGTTAGTCTTGGATTTTCTAAGAGTTATATTTTATATTGAGTATGAAAGAGATTACAAGTTACAATGTTTTCAAACTCAGATCTAAAATCTATTCTATGAAGAACAAATCCTAAGACTATAACCAGTGTATCTCAAATGAATAATCTATGTGATTAAACAAGTGAGGTGTGTGTGTGAGAACAAGATCAAGGCTCTTTAAATCTTTGAGATGTAGAGCACAATGATTCTTGAATGTGTTAAGGCTTGATTTCTGGGCTGGGGAATATTTCTTGAAGGTAGAAGATGAAGATTCAAAGGGTTGAATAATTTCTGGGCAGAGCTTTAGCTTCTATGAACACATCACTTCTCAATTTTTCAAGCAATCTTCAAATGGTGAAGATTAGGGGTATTTATACCCAAGCATCTCAAATATAGCCGTTGGACACAGCTGTTGTAAGGACAGTACTTGATGCTTTCCCATTGGTCCACAGCAACCACTTTTGTCCTTTGGTACAGCTGCTGCAGGTAAAGCTGATCAGGCTCCAGCTGCAAGCAATGAGGTTAGGACACCTGTCACCTTTTCAAGATCCTTGCAGATCTTCTCTGACATTGAATCACGTGACAAGATATGGTGGTTGACATTTGATATTGCTGACGTGGATTCCAACGGTAAAAAGTGGTTCACTTCAAGTCTTCAATCATTGGATGCGGTCTGGTGTGGAGCGGTTGATGATGTGCGGTTGGTTACACCAGGAGGTTGCAAAGAGCGGTTGGTGTTGAACTGCACATGCGGTTCACCAAGCGGTTGCATTGAAGTAGTTCAGGGAGCAGTTTCAAGGAGGAATTCCACATGCGGTTGCATGTGCGGTTCTGAAATGCGGTTTTGAAACTGCTTGGAACTACATCCTCAAATCCAATGAAACTTGTGCCAGGCTTCAAGCCTAAATTTAACCTATTCTATAAAATGGAGTTAGCTAAAAAATTGAAGTCTAAGCTTCATTACATAGGGTCCTAAAGTCCTTAAAATAGACAGGAGGTTATAGTATCAATCAAATCTAATATAAAATAGGAGGGTTAAAACATGCATACCCAACACCAAAAGGACGAGGCTCTGAAGGAGGTCGGCCTCTTGAGGAATGATAAGGCCAAGTTGGTGTGGGACGCAACGATCTTGACCACCGGTCTTCGTGCCGCCGAGACTAAACTTGAGAAGATGAAAACTGAGCACAACGCAGACTTGGAGCGGATGAAGACTGACCACGAAGCCGCTTTGGTCCAAGCCTAAAAAGATGTTGTTAAGGAGTATAAGGAGGGCAGTGAATGCCTCTTGATGATCACCGAGAAAGCCAAGGGATTTTTCATAGTTGGAGCCAAGCATCTAGCCAGAAGGATCGTCGTAGATTTGGAAACCAAAGATTTACTTTCTGTGAAGAAGCTGGCTGATCTCTGTGCTGAGGATCCCTACGATCAGGAGGCTCGTTTGGCCCATCCTCTTGTTCCCTACGAAGACAACAATCTGACCATCATAAAGGAGGATGATTAGAAAGAGGGGAAAGACGAGTGGCCTGTCCCGGCCTTGGACTCCCATAACTTCGACGCTTACTATGCATCCTTCATGGGGAAAGGCCCCGATCCTGACGAGCCTTCAACCAACGTTGGTAAAAAGTAGTTTATTTTGTAAGATGGTTTGTAATGTCTTAAACAATGCTCTATTTTGGTTTTGTGGTTCTAAACATTGCTCCAAACAATTTACTCTTTATAATGCAATTGGCCCGTTTCCTCGTCGTTTAGAGGGGGTCGTACAATATTTTGTTTAATTGATTTTTGTTCTTAATTTTTTCATTAATCTGTATGTTAACGTAGAAAGCACATGGTAATAACTTAGTGGATGAGTAAGTTTGAAGACAAGTTTGTTTGGTCGTCGTAAGTGATGACCGGAACATGGGTCGTCCTAATACGACTGACCCTTGTTTATACTTGTGCTTTTTTTACTTCTCACATGGCTCATAGGTATAGTACGAAGGTCCATAGGTCTTTGCCCGTAGGCGAGATTATTTGGACGAGTCGTCTTATTCCGTTATAGCTGTCGACGAAGTCTGGCTTCGCCTAACCTTTATACTTGGCTAAAGTAAATGTAGGTCGAAGTCTGGCTTCGACTGATCTTTATAATTGATCAAAGTGAATGTAAAAGTCAAAGTCCGGCTTCGATCGATTTAGATTTCTTGAGTTTGTAGTGTATGAAGTCAGCAAAGCGACGAATTTCCATTGATAACTTTTGATCAACAACGATCTTACATTAATGGATAACTCCATATCACTTTTTAAACTACTGGGATTCATAGATATCCCTTACAAAACTTCTAAAAACTTCAAAAACTTCTTAAAGAGTCACATAAAGAACCACAAAGTATGGTGCCCTGAGGGCGCTGGGGTTTGACGACGATCCTAGTAGTAGTATTTTGTGAGATGATTGGCATGCCATGGGTGCTTGAGTTTTTCACCGTTGGGTTTGGCAAGTCTGTATGTTCCTTCTCTGACCACGCTGGTGACGATGTATGGCCCCTCCCAATTGGGAGAGCTTGTTCTGACGGGCTTTGAGGCCCGTTGCTTCAATTTTTCTCAAGACATAATCTCCGACCTTGAAAGTCCTTTTATTTATCTTCTTTTCATGGTAGGCCTTGGTCCTCTTTTTGTAGTTAGCCATTCTCAATTGAGCGTCTAGTCGTCGCTCGTCCAAGAGGTCAAGGTCGACCTGTCTGCAGTGGATATTTCTTTCAACGTCGTAGAATGCCACCCGATCGGTAGGAAGTTGAAGCTCGGCGGGTGCCATGGCCTCAGAACCATAGGCCAAAGCAAATGGGGTTTCCCCTGTAGACCCCCGGGTGGTTGTCCGGACTGCCCAAAGAGCCGACGGGAGTTCGTCCAACTACCTCCCATCACGACCCTCAAGATTTTTGCACAAGGCAGACAAGACGAGCTTATTTGCCGCTTCAGCTTTCCCGTTGCCTTGAGGATAGGCGACGGACGACTTTGAATGCTTCACTCCCATTCTATTCAGCTCTTGTTCAAACTTTTTTGAAAATAATGTTGTCAGAAATAATCACCCTTGGAATCCCAAAATGGCACCATATTGAATCGTGGATAAAGCTCAAGGCATTGCTTTCTGTGATCTTGTTTAGTGCCTTGGCTTCAACCCATTTCGAGAAATAATCCACCGCCACTATTACATATTTTACTCCTCCCTTGGCCTGTGGAAAAGGCCCAATCAAGTCAACACCCCACATGTCAAATGGCCAAGCTGCCATAACTGGGGTCTGTTCCGTCGTCGGGAGCTTCGGAAGGTCGGCGAATCTTTGACAGGTGTCACACTTTCTCATAAACGGCTTCGCATCTTCGCGCAAGTGGGGCCAATAGTATCCCATAGTGATTAGCTTGTCAGCAAGTGTATGGGCTCCAGGGTGGCCCCCACACTCTCCTTGATGTACCTCAAAAAGTAGGTTGACAACTCTGTCAGGATGGACACATTTCAGCAGCGTTCTTGTGATGGATCGTCTGCAAAGCTCGCCCTCTACGACTGAAAAACGGGCAGCTTTCCTTTTGATTTGACGTGCCATTACCTCGTCAGATGGTAGCTCGTCTTTTTCAATAAAGGCCTTCAGATCGTCAATCCAACACCTTGGACCGTCCCCAGCGCACATGATCTTCACTCTTTCGTAAGCTGGCTGCTTAAGGTAGGCCATGTGGTGGCCATGCTCGTCCTCTGGCAGTTGATCCGTGGCCAGCTTTGAAAGTAGGTCGGCGTGTTCATTATCTTCCCTGTCAATTCGCTGGATGGCCCAAAACTCTAACCCTTGTATCAACTCACCGACTAACGAGTGATACTTCTGTAAGGTGGAGTCAACGACCTGGTAATTTCCATTGACTTGGTTGACAATCAGTTGTGAATCACAATAAGCCACGATTTTTGTTGCCCCGAAGCACTTATCATATTCAATAGCTGCAACAAGTGCCTTGTATTCCGCTTGGTTGTTTGACGCTTGGAACTTGAACCTCAGAACCTCTTCAAAAACAGTGCCGCTTTCTGGCTCGACTAGTACAATTCCGGCTCCACTAAGATCTCTCGTCGCCGATCCATTTGAGAAAATCTTCCAGAATCCAACAGGCAAAGCCAACTCTTTCGGCTTGTCGTCGACTTGCTTTCCCTTGCTCATTTTTTGGGGTGGCCTTTGCTGGTCGTCGTCTGAACAGAATGTCGTTTCGATTAAGAAATCAGCCAAGGCTTGGGCTTACAGGGTCTTCCTTGCTCTATATTGAATGTCAAATTTGGTCAATTCAATGCTCCAGTTCAGGAGACGACCAGAGCTTTCGGGACGATGCAAGATTTTTCGTAGTGGGTCATCTGTATAGACGACAATGGGATGGGCTGAGAAATAGGCTCGTAGCTTTCGTGCTGCAATGAAGAGAGCATAGGCTATTTTCTCAGCCTTTAAATATCGCGTCTCCACATCAGACAAAGCTTTGCTTACATAATACACTGGCCTCTGTATCTGTAAGTACCCAAATCTGGCTCATGCCTTCCGTTTAAGTTTCCCGGCAATTCCCCGGACTTTCCTAAAGTCCGGGAGCGATTTCGAAACTGTTCCGAACCTTCCAAGGGTTGAAGGGACTGCTCTAAATTAAAGAGCACGTTTTCCTTGTATTTGGTATCCTTCTAGAAGTGCCACCTTGCATGATTCTAGAAAAATGCTGAGTCATACAGGATAATGCCGCACGGCTGCATTAGGAGGGGACTCCTAGCCGCACGGCCTCATTAGCCTTATCCAGACTGCCTATAAATAGATCCCTCCTCTACCCATTTTAAAAAGAACAAGATACCACATTCAGCATCAAAAACTCTATTCAAATACTACTACGAAAATCTAGGAAGTTGAAGAGTGCCAAGAGCCACCTCCCTCCTCCTTGAAGCTTTCCAAGTTGGTCCTTCCGCTAAGCAAGATCCAAAGAAGAAGAGGTCACCACCATTGGTAACCTCTCACTCCCTTATCTTGCATTATACTTGTTCTATGTGATATAATTGCTCCTTGCATTCATATATTGCTATTATCTTGCTTGGGACTTGGTATTGGTTGTTAAAGATCCTATCTTTATTCATATAAATCATACCCCCTCCCCCTTTGCATCCTTTGCATGAAATGAGCATCCTTTGCCCATAAAAATGTAATCTTTGCGTTAAAGGTGCATCCTTTGCACCTAAAAGCCCCCCTTTTACATAAAAATGATATCTTTATGCATCCTTTGCATGTAAAAATGTAATCTTTATATTCAAATTGCATCCTTTGCACCCTAAAACTCATTTTCATATATAAAAATGCATCCTTTGCATTAAAGATCATTTCTTTGCATCAAAGGTGCATCCTTTGCACCTAAAAAGGCTATTTTTTCCACATAAAAATGCATCATTTGCATTAAGAATCATTTCTTTACATTAAAAAGCATCCTTTGCAAACCAAAAAGCATCCTTTGCAATTCAAAAGCATCCTTTGCACCCAAAAATGTCATCTTTTCACTAAATATGTCATTTTTTACATGCATTTCCCCATATCCCCAATTGGTACTTGATGCAACCTTGGAACGGACCGGTGTAAAGATCCTATCTTTACATCGTTTCTTCCATTAAAGGTGCCGCAATCTCTTTAGAAAGGGACAAACCTTGAACCTATATCTCCGATTATCGCTTGAGACGAGCATGATAGCTCCAATATAAGCTCAATCGTCTCAAGGCGTAGGATCGATGGGCTAAGGACACTCCTTTTCTAAAGAACCTCATTTTGGACTATAAACGAGAGTCCTTCTCTCGATCACGCAAGACCTAAGGTCAAATGGCGATGATCACAAGTCCAAGATGAGGACGGGATCAAAATCCCGAACACATAAAATCCAAGAAATCCCGAGCGACAACCAACTAAATGGTTTGTACATCCGGAAGACAACTTGGGACATTCCCCCCTCTCTTTTCAACACATGCACACAAGAAAGCACGCAAGCAAGCACGAAAAATGAAATCTAGGGAGACTTGCTATGGCAAGGCACCTTGGGTGAACGACGATCCGTTCTTTCCAAGGGGTAACTTAACCTCCGAACCCTAAAATCCTTTTTTTCAAAGTTTTGAGGAAATCAAAATGGCGTGGCGACTCCGTTTTTCAAATTAAACCGGATGTTTTCAAACTCGCGTGAATCCAATCTAAAAAACAAAAAAATAGAATTTGGGCACACATTCACAGTTTGGCGACTCCGCTGGGGACAATCCCAAAGGAGAAAAGCTTTCATTTTCAAAAAAAAAAAAAAACGATACCCGGTATATAGGTGGAAACCACTAACCTTCCTGTATCGCTCCCTAACCCGGGGCTTGGGATAAACGGTGGTTTAACAATCCCACGTACCGGTATCTCTTTTTCGAAAAAAAAATATAATAAAAAGAAAGCTTTTTCCCATTGAGCGGGTTAGACTCCCATCGCGGATCCCAATTATCGTGCTTGCTTTCTTTCCTCGCATTGCATTGCATCATTTGCATCTTGGAAATTATGCATACTCTGAACAGGAAGCCTTCTCAAGGCTAAAAGGTGCCTAAAATGTTCGGGAAGCAACCTGAAATTGCAAAGGAGTGGAACCTGGAAAATTGATCCATGCAGTCGTACGGCTCAATCCTCCTTGGATTCTGACCGGGCGGCCTCAGTGGCAATTCCACCAGGACAAAAATCGAAGTTAATCTGGCAGCCTTGGCAGCTTGGGGCTATTCAGTTCCAAGACTGACTGGGGCTCCCAGAAAATTTACGTGCCTTATCTGTTGCATTTTCCCCCGTCCCGAAAAATCATTCCTTTAAAACACATTCATGAAAATCTCTGTTTTAACTCAAAAAGGAACTTTTTTAGGAGGCCGCACACTACGCGCACCTTATATATCCTGTACACTTTGCACGCACGTCCCTTTAAACCCGGGGTGGTTTTTCAGCTGCAGTCACGGACAGCCTTACGATACTCCCGGGCGCGCACGGAATCACCCTAAACTCCCCATGGCAGCCAGTGTCGACCAATGCACAGTCCGTGTCACACGTTTCAAAAAACCGTGACTTTTGGTTGGTTTTTGGTCTAGTCCGTGTCATATAGCCCAGTTGCATATCCCCGTAAAGGTCAAGCCTTAGTCCATAACAGAAGTCAAGACCTTTTGCTCAAGCGAAACTCTGCCGAAATTCCGACAAAGAAAAATTGGCGAGATCTTGACTCCGGCATTGACTTTGACCTTGACCCGCACGGAATGCGTAAGAGTCAAGACCAAGTCCATGCCAAAAATCCAAAGATCTTTCGCTCATGCAAAGCTCTGCCAAAATTCCGACAAGGAAAAATTGGCAAGATCTTGATCCGGCATTGACTTCAATTTTGACTCACGCACTGCGTATGCAACAAAGTTCAATGTGACACTGTGTCATCCGGCTTTTACCGCCCGACCCATGCCTATTATCTTCTCGGACATTATCGAAAAGTCAAAACGTCAATCGCGCAAGCGAAATTCTGTCAAAATTCTGTTAAGGCTGAAAGACGAGACTTTCCCGGTATTGCCTTGACTATAATTCGCATCGCTCGTGCGTTAAAAGTTCCTATGACCCGCTAGACCCGTTAGGAGCGTTCTTTCTCTCGGTTGGTGGGATCCGCGTGCCCTATAGGACCCTCGCCCGGGGCTGTCCACCCTGGGAGGTCGAAATACAGGTGGAATACGAGGGGCTTATAGAAGTAGTGACGGAACCCACTGATCCAGGATCTAGAGTAGTTGCGAAAAAGAAGGGCAGAACCCCTTTTCCAACCAAATAGAAATTAATAAAAGACACTGTTTTAAGTAAACTAAAAGACTCTTAATTTGCATATTGCTTGAGCCTTCAGCCTAAACACCTACCCCGAGTCTAAACCTCTCCTATCCCTTTCCCGCAGCGAGAAAGAAGTGGGTGAGAACACCGGGTCAGCGACTTGTTAGCGCCGAATTCTCAGACAGTTCGCCAGAATACTCAGTTTGGTCAGTCCAGAGAGTCAGAATGGCCGATTTGACAGAAAATAGTACTGGTTTGGGTAACCAGATGACTAGGGAAGAAGAGCTATCCTTAGCCTTAGAAAACAGTCGTAAGGCCCATGAGGAACAACAAACCATGCTCATTGATGGGCTCCGTCTTCATGGGGTCCAGATAGTGGTATAGCCCAACGGTTCCTTGGTTATGGTAGAAGATGAGACTCCAGAAGTAACCATCTCAGCTCCCCTAGCCTATAACCAATGCCCTCCTCCATCCACATATGATCCATTGCCAAGGACTACCCCTTTTCAGTCCTTCCCAATGTCCCAAGCCATTAGGGTCCCAACACCCTCTCCTCCTCAGATAAAACCCGGCTTTGTTCCTTACCAACAAAGAGCAAATGCCACAGCTACCCCAGTTACGCAGCCTCTGCATTACCCCATGGGATTCTTCCCCTCCTTTCAGCCTGAGCCAAATCACCTTACCCTGAACTTCCAATACCAGCCTGACCTCTCCAACTTCGTTAACGCCTGTAAATTTGCCTATCTCCCAGACAGTGGCAGTGAAGAGTCAGTCGGAAATGAGAACAGGAATGGATGGATCTACAGTGATGATGACAGTTCAGTAGAAGGGATGAACTTGGAGCCGACGGAAGTGAAATCCGGAGGGCAAGATGAAGTAGAAAACCACAGACCCGGAATAGGAGATAGTATCACTTCCAAGTGTGTCTGTAGCCTTTGCAAGTACTCGAAAGAGAAAATGGATGCAAGCTATGACGAATCAGAGTATGAATTCCACATCCTGGAATTCAATACCTCTTACAAAGACTTGGTCGGTGAATGGAGGGACTTGATCGAAGCCTTAGCTGAAAGAGGGAAGTGGGCTCCACCCGCCGATCTAGAACATGTAAGCGTCATTGAGGCTAAACCCCCATCAGGGAGAGTAGACTCCATTGCAGTGCTAAGAGTCACCCCTGAGACCTTGTCTGAAGAAGAGTGTATGGATGCCCTGGAAAGAGTCTTAAGGTTCGAAGCAACCCCGGTCCCCTTTATGTCCTACGATGACAATGATGTTTTCTTGGTAATCCCCAAGTCAGAGGAAAAGTCCAAGATACCCCTTATATGGCGCCAAGTATCCCAACCTGCTTTTGCCCTCATTGGTCATCAGAGTCAAGATGAGAGTTCTCATGAGAGTTACTGTAGTGATACTGTGGAAGACACAGTCGAAATGCCAAAAGGAACAGTAGAGGAGTGGTTAGCCCAGAAACCGAAAAGCCCAGAAAACCTTTCCGACAGTAAGGAACAGGAACCCGCCATGAGGTTTGATCCTGCAAAAATCCTTCTCGATGACGGAATCTCCCACTTCAGAAAGTGTTTGGCCAATGTCAAAGATGCCGTCAGAAGGCTGACCCCTAAAGAAAGAAGGGATATGCTTGACAGTGATGAGGAAGGTGACCCCACTCTGCTGAAAAAGTTGCTAGGTCCAAATGAGGAAGCCATTAGCAAACCTCCAGGCTCTAAGAATGATAATTCCTGTTGCATGTTGACCTTGAAAAACCTGAATGAGACTGTCAAGGCTCTGAGTGAAAGGGATGAAGCTGAAATCGGCCAGTCGCTAAGTCAGTTAAGAATTCCAAACCTCGAGAAGGCCAGAAAGCCATTAACCTGGGATCAGATTCGAGAAACCGCTTATGCCTCCGGTAATGCTGTTAACCAAATTAATCAGCAGAGTTGGCCATACGCCAGCAAGAGCCCGCCTCTAACCTTACAAAAGCTGAAAGAATCCTCCAGTAGGAATGATGATTCAGAAAAATCTAATGTCTATGTGATGACTCGGTCTGGACGGATGAGTGTTGAGAAGCCTAAGGGTGATAAGAGAAATGCCGTCTCTGAGACGAAAATAGACAAAAGACCTTATGAGCCAGAAGCAGAAAAGCCAGACTCAGATAAAGAGGATCCGGTGCTGACTCAGTTAAAGTGTACTCAGGCCAATATCTCCTTGTGGTCCCTGTTGACCTCTTCATACCCTCATAAGCTAAATTTAGAAGAAAGCTTGGCCAAGACCATGGTGCCTATAGATGTCACCCCAGATGAGGTCGTCCAGATGATTGGAAGTATCTATTACGGAAACATCATTACCTTCACTAACTTGGACCTGCCGAAGTATGGGGCTAGTCATAATGAACCTCTTTACATCACGGTCCAGTTGGAAGAACGCCGGTTGCCACGGGTATTAGTCGATGGAGGGTCTGCAATGAATGTCCTGCCAGCAAAGATGATGGACTTATTAGATCTGAAGCCCACAAATTTGAAGCCTTCTAGTCAGACTATTAAGGCCTATGACTCCACTGCACGATCAGTTTTGGGGATTGCTACTCTCAAGTTATGGTTCGGGAAAAAGGTCATGGATGTTGACTTTCAAGTGATTGACATTCCTATTTCATTTACCGCTTTGCTGGGATGCCCTTGGATCCACCAGATAAACGGGGTAGCCTCTACTCTGCACCAATGCATCAAATTTCAGTCAAGTGATGGTACTATCACCACTATTTACGGAGACAGTGTCACGGTGGAAGGAACCAGCACTGGAGGTATCCTGATATTGGAAATTAAGCATGATGATGAAGGGTTTGCCTTGTTCGGATTCTCTGTAGCTTCTTCCAAAGCACAAGTGTGTTGCACTGACCTCACCACTACCTCCGATAAAATCCCCCCTGCCATGAGGATGATGAGAAAAATGGGTTATCTTCCGGGGCTTGGATTGGGCAAAAGACTCCAGGGTCGCAATACTATTATTGATGTAAAGGAACAGGCTACCAGATATGGCTTGGGATACAAACCGAACTCTCGGGATAACAGAAAAGCTAGAGGCACCGTTCCAGGGAAACAAAGTGAAGTGGTCCATCTCCATCCCTACAGCTTGTCTCTGACCCATTACTTTACAAAAGTTGGGACTCAACACGATGAAAGTGACCTTCAGACCTCCCTGAGGAGAACCCTTCTGAAAGATCTTGAGAAAGTTAGGGGAAAACCAGCAAATCCTGTTCGGAGAATGTTCCTCAACTTGCCTGACATTCCTGGAGCTACCACTACCATTCAGAACGAGTGTGTCACCAAGGGAAACCAGAACAGTGTCAAAGGGTCAGTACTCTTCTCATCCGGGGTAATGGATTTCTCAGCCTTTGAGTTAGCTCTTCCGAAGATCAGCCAGATAGAGGCTGCCAGTAGCGAAGACAATGAGTGGGGTTTGTAAAAGTTGTTTGATGAAGAAGCACAGATCCCTGATTTGATCGACTTCAGCTCAGATGATGAGGTAGTTGCCGTAATTGGAGACGGTGGTGAAGAGCCTTTCGATCCCCGCACTTTGGTGACTAAGGCAGAGATGCCATTGAAGAATTGGGAGACATTCTCAGGGCCGATAGCCAGCCGACAGCAAATGATCATGGAGCTTGGATTGGTACCCCGTCCTTCTCAACCTAGTCGTGTCAAACACCCTGTCGTCTATACAGTTGAGTCAGGAATCTTTGAATTCCAGTCCTCTGAGTCATCCGAAGGCCTCACGCCTGAGGATTATGAACATGTAATCAATGTCATCTTTCCCCTTGCTTTGAATGAAATGACAGATCTTTCTGATTATCCCCTTATTGCCAACTTAACAAATGATAAATTAACTCAGAACTTAACAACAGTTAATAATGAATCATTTGAACAAGATGCAAACACACTAAACGAACAATACATTAAAGAAATCTTTAAGCAAGTTACGTAAAAGAGGAAATTCGGGCCCAAGATGCCGAGGAGGTTTTAACAAGTGTTAACTTGGGTACTGTCGAGGAACCTAAAGAGACACAGATTGGAAGCTTCTTCCAGGGGGTTGAAAGGGACAGACTGGTTAATCTGCTCGGAGAATACATGGACGTCTTTGCATGGTCGTACAAGGATATGCCGGGCTAGATAGTTCGATAGTAGAGCACGTAATCCCTCTAGCACCATATGCTAAGCCGCAGCGTAAACTGAGAAAAATCAAGCCAGAGTGGTCTCTACAGGTCAAAGAAGAAATTGAGAAGCTACTGCGGGTAGGATTCATCAGAGTCATCGAATATCCGACATGGTTGTCCAACATTGTGACCGTAACCAAGGCCAATGGGAAGGTGCGCTGCTGTATGGATTTTCGAGATCTGAACAAAGCCAGCCCCAAAGACGATTACCCCTTGCCAAACATAGACATCCTGGTGGACTCTACTGCCAACTACGAAGTAAAATCCTTCGTTGATGGCTTTGCAGGCTACAACCAGATCAAGATAGCCGAAGAAGACCAAGAAAAGACAGCCTTCACCACACCATGGGGAACTTACTGCTATACAGTGATGCCATTTGGGCTCAAAAATGCCGGGGCTACTTACCAAAGGGCAGCAACCGTGCTTTTTCATGACATGATCCACAAGGAGATTGAGGTCTACGTCGACGACATGATAATCCACTCCAAAGGCGAGGATGGACAGCACTTTGTTGACCTGCGAAAGTTCTTCGAGAGGCTGAGACAACATTCCATGAGACTAAACCCTGCTAAATGCACCTTCGGAGTGACAAGGGGAAAAGTGCTCGGGTATATGGTCACGGAGCGAGGTATCGAAGTCGACCCCCGAAAGATCAAAGCCATTATGGACATGAGGCCACCTCGAACCCAGACAGAGGTCAAAAGCTTTATGGGCAAACTGCAGTATATCAGCCGCTTCGTCAACCAATTGACCACCATGTGCGAGCCCATCTTCAAGCTCATGAAAAAGAATGTAGACACAGAGTGGACCGAAGAATGCCAGGATGCCTTTGACCAAATCAAGGCATACTTAGTACATCCTCCGGTACTATGCCCCCCACATAGACAGAAACCTCTTCTGCTCTATCTCACTGTCACTGATACGACAGTTGGGGCTATGCTTTCTCAGGAAAAGAAAGACTCTCGGGTAGAAAATGCCATTTACTTTGTCAGTCGGAAGCTGCAGGGAAGCGAACTCAATTACTCAGCATGTGAAAAGACTTGTGCAGGACTGTAAGTGCTCCAATTTGAGTTTGTTAGTATTTTCGTTAGAAAATTAACGAAAGTTTTAACATTCCTAACATTTCTAACAATTCCTAACATTTCTAACCAAGTAAGGGTAGATTAGGGATTGCCATTTAAAGATAAACCAAAGAAAGAATCTCAAAAAGCAAAAGAAATAGAAAAAACCCGAATTAGCAAGCTGAAAAACATAATCGCTTGATTTTTTGAAAATATTCTTTGTGTCCAAAGCCTGCACCAATTAATGAACAAAGGCACGCCGCAGTCTTGTCCGCGCGGAGGGTTTTGTCATTTCCAGAGGGCTATAAATTGAGCCCTCCAGTCACAGAAATAAGGGAGAAAAAATCATTTTCCACAACTGCACCTTGGCGAAAATAGAGAGAAAACAGTGAGAATTCTCTAGAATTGTCACCTTTTTCTCAACTATTCACCCAAAATCACACTCACTCAAACACTCTCATATTCAAGCCTCAAACACTCTTACATTCAAGCCTAAAACTCAAAACACAAAGAAGATTGGTAAACCCTCCTTCTCCTTACCCTAAACTCCTTCATTCATGCATGCATTTTCAAACTCCAAAATGTAGTTTGTTCATCTTCTTGCCTTAAATCCAAGAAGATCACCATGGAAGTTCATCTCCATGGATGATGATCTTCTACAAGGATCAACATTATTTTCAAAGTGTTCTTACTTACTTGCAAAGAAAACACATTTTCAAAACCCTAAAAAATCATTTTCATACATCAAATCTCTTTTTCAAAGGATAAAATTCCCCTTCCCAAGCAAATGAAGTGCTTAGTCCTAATGTACCCCAAGGATGGTTTGATATAGTTGATTCACCACTAAAATGTCAAGTGATCACTAATCAAAACCTAGGGAAATGGGTACAAGCATGGATGCAAAACCCCTACTTAAAATCATGTTTTTCTTCCTAAGAAAGTTGCTGTCCAGTAGCAATTTTCTAAGACCTCTGTCTATGATCTAATTTTTTGGACACAGATAAACTTGGAATTTGGTGTTGACTACAAAACACTTTTTGTAGAAAACATCCATACCTTTCTAGACATATTTTTACTTTATTTTTTGCTTGAGTAAAACTCCATTTTTAAAATTTTCTTTTAAAGGTCAGTTCCTCAGTTTCTGGAAGTCCAGATTTCATATCTGAGATTTCCAGAAGGTTTTTGGTCCTCAAATCATCTCCAAAATGGAAAATCCTTTAACTAAAATCTTATTTAAGGTGTCTGGAACAACTTTCATTCTCTGAGTTTTCTCATATTATGAAGTTTTAAAGCCCTTAAATCCATTTCAAAATAAAGTGTCCACTGCCTTTTTCATTCTGGCAGAAATGGTTTTCAACTTTCAAAAATATTTTGAGCCCCAAAACTCAACCCAAAAATCACACCAAAAATCATGGGATTTGTTCAAAGTCTAATAAAGAATTCCCAATTTTTACTTTTCTGAGTTTCAACTTATTTTGGCTAAAGTAACACACACACACACACACACACACAAATGATTTTAAATGTTTGGAGAATCGTTTTACGAGGCATTCCGGGTGAACACTAACGTTCTTCCCGGCGTGTAACGTGACCTCCGAACCCAAATCTCTTATCTCGGGCATTTTTCAAAGTTTTGGCCCTTAAAACAAAAATGGCGTGGCGACTCCGTTTTTCCGGTTTTTATTTGGTTTTCAAAGAAACGAGAAATCGAATATTTTTCCGCGAGTTTGGAAAATTTCAACATCGTCACAGTGGCGACTCCGCTGGGGAAAAATCAGCTTTTTCTAAAAAAAATGATATTTGGTATATTGGTGAAAACCATTAAACTTCCCGTTATCGCCTCCTAACACGAGTCAGGGATAAATTGTGGTTTCACAATCCCACGTACCGATATTATTGTTTTAAAAAAAAAAAAAAGCTTTTGAGGGTCAAGCTTCCGTCCCGGCATTTGAAATCATTTGTGGTGTGTGTTGATTTTTCACATTTTCGTGTTGTTTTGGCCTCCTCGGAAAAGTCAAAATTTTGACTGTCGGACCCGTTGCCTCGGATTTTGAATTATGTGCTTATGTGTGCACTTACTTTCAAAAAAAAAATCAAAAAAGAGGAGTTTCAAAAAAAAAAGAAAATTTTCAAAAAAAAAAATCATGCATCATACTTTTTAAGACACATGAAAAATTTCTATTTTACTCAGAAAAAGAAGATAGACTGCTTGCACACTACGCGCACGTGACCGTACACTGCACACTACGTCCCTAACCCGGGGAAATCCTTGTCGCGGCCCGTTTGGTCTTATTACGCCTCTCGGTGCAAGCACAGGACTACCCAAACACTCATGGAGCCTCGTGTCGACCATGCACTTGTCCGTGACACACTTTGTCCGAGACCCGGTTGGTTTTTAGTCTGGTCTGTGTCATGCCCCGTCTCGTGTATAGACCTTTCCTTTCAAGCCTTTGTCGGCACACCGACTCAAAATCTTTCGGGACCCTAATCGCCGAAGTCATGCCGGTTTTCCGCCGCAGACTTTGACCAAGATATTGATCGGCGCCTTGACTTCGGCTGATCGGCACAAATTATACACCGACTCCCAAAGCATGACACCGAGTCATCAAGGATTAATGATTATTCCATGCCTAATTACGGCCTAATTGACGACAAGTCAAGATCAATTGTGGACATTCATCGCCCAAATCATGCCGACTTTTCGTCGAGCCCTGACATGATCTTGACTTTTGACGTCAGCTTTGTCCGTAATTTACATCGAATGCTCGTTAAGACTCGATTACCCGCCAGACTTTTAGGATCGTTTTTCTTTCGGTCGGTGGGACCCGCTTGCCCTATAGGACCCTCGCCCGGGGCAGTCCACCCTGGGAGGTCGAAATACAGGTGGAATACGAGGGGCTTATAGACGTAGTGACGGGGCCCACTGATCCAGGATCCAGAGTAGTTTGCGAAAAAGAAGAGCAATCTTTTCCAACCGATTAGGTTAATAAAACATGTTTTAAGTAAACAAGAACAAATAACTGCATGTTGCATGAGCCCAAAGCCCAAACACCTACCCTCCTTCAATCCCTAAATCTCTGAACCTTCGTGCCTTTTCCCCCGCAGCTCCTCACAAAGGTTGGTTTCGGGCACCGGGTCACCGTTTGATTAGTTGGGAAGAGTCAAGCGCATCATCAGCTTCGCCGTTTGTTCCGACTCCGGGTTTCAGAATGTCTGCATCAGCCGGTAATGATGGGGATAACGTCACTCCGCCTCCCGGGACCCTCGTACAGTAAGAAAGTGGAATCCGCCAGCGCAACGTATGAGATTACGACAGGAAGCACACTGGAATAGCCTTATGGAGGCTATTAAGAGCCACGGTTTGGCCGCCAGCCTCAATCCCGATGGCACCTTCACCGTGGAAGAAGACGAGGATGCCAATCCCACTCTCGCCGCCCGATTACTCCAGGATGCCACCACCCACCTCATATGGTACCACTACCGGCCCATGCTCCTCGGTCTTCGGGTCGGCCCGGCTCCCCAACCACGCACCACCTTTGGATCCATGCTGCACTGACGGCACAAATCAGGTTCGCTCAAATCGGTGGGGGCAAAATCAGTATAGAATGTCTTCTCATGGTTGGGGTTATCTCGGAATGCCACAGCTAATCGGGATCCCGCCTCAGTTTGGAACCGATCAATTCGGGCCTTCGCGAATCAGCTCAAAGGGCCACAACAATTCTCGGCATGCCTCAACAGCTCGCCAGGAGCCCCTCCTCGTAATGATGTTAGCTCACCGCTCCTCCCACTTTTTCACCAACCCATTTCCTCACTGTGGTTCGATGGGTTACCAAACCTCCATCCCGGTTTCATCGAATCACCAGACCGCAGCATTCCCGGGTTATACACCATCGCCTCAGCCAGCCATGCAATTCAATAGTCAGGGACATCAGCCCGCACCTAAGCCTACTTATGGGCCCCACTCTGGAAATCCAAGCTATCCGGCTACATCAGGACTGCCTCTACCCACTTTGCCGGTTGAAAATCAACAGCAAGCCGCAAGGTTCTATCCCTTTGCCCAAGCTCCTACTCATGCTCCCCAGGGTAACTCAGCCCAAGGACAGGTTTTCACCTACGTCCCCGGATCGGCCGTTCCCTCCACCAGTCTGCCGCCAGTGGTAGCTCCTCTCTCTAGCTCAGCCACTAGTTTGAACGCAATGGCTCCGCCACAAGACCCTCATCTGGCCTGGTTCATGGAACAGCATAAAGAAATGAAAGCGCAGATTGCTGAATTGACCGCTAAGAAGTCTGCCTTCCGGCCTACGGACCCGGACTCCATCGTTCCCCTGCCTCACAAATTTGTTATGCCGAATCTGGACCTCTTTGATGGTACTGCATGCCCGAAAACTCATCTGGACACGTATACCTTGGCGATGAAGGCCAAAGGGTGTACCAATCAGCAGTTGGCTGACTATTTCAGTCTATCTTTGAAATCCAGTGCCTTAAAATGGTTCTTTCGTTTGAAACCCGAAGCCAGAACTACGTGGGACCAGATCACTAATGCCTTCACAGAAAAGTACAAGGCTAATTTGGAGTGGGAAACAAATAGAGTTGACCTACAAACAACCGTGCAGCGTCCCGACGAGAATGTTGGGGACTTCTACAAGCGGTGGAATCTGAAACTCAGTGAAATGGCCATCCCTCCTTCTGAAGAGGAACAACTGGATATCTTTCAGTCATGCTTGAAACCACATCTGAGAGACTCCCTCAGTCACTTCCCGTAGTCAGACTTACGGGCCATGGTTAACTCCGCAGCTAAGTTTGAAAAGGCTTACAATCAGCAATCGGCTGCTGCGCCTGCTTACAGATATCAGGCTCCTCCTTCAAACACCGCCCCTGCTCCTGCTAAAGGCAAAGAGATGACTAACTACTCGGGACAGGAATGTAATAATGCAACTCCTTTTGTTCCCAGAAAACCAGTCGAGCCCAGGCCACGGGCAGTGAACCTCGAAAACTTTGGGATGCCTCTGAACGACATCTTTAGGGGACTGGTGAAAGAAGGCTTGCTGCGGCCTTTGGAGAATTTCCAACCCAGGAATCCGAATGCTCCCGTGGATACCTCAAAGTATTGTGCTTTTCATCAAGCCCACGGACATCTGACTGACAACTGCTTCACTCTGAAAAAGGCGATCCAAGGCTTGATAGAGCAAGGAAAGTTGGAAGGCCTCGAAGGGCCTAATACAGTAAAAAATCCTCTGCCAAGGAACCATAATCAGATAAATATGATTGAATGCGGAGAACCTTCGCATGCCCAGGAAGATGCCGATGAAGGTCCCCAAATACCCATGGCCAACCTTGTCGAGGAACCTGAATTCGGATTCCCCCTCAGCCTTGAGGATATTGAACGAATCAGCCCACCTTGGTCTCATGCCAGAGACTTCTTGCAGGAATACGAGGCCTGCTATTTCTCGGATGAAGGGAAAACCGATACTGAAGAACTGGGGTTGTTCCGATCAAAACATGAGAAAACCATTTACACAAGATGGTTAGAACAATCGAGAAGAATCGAACAAGAAAGCTTCCGGCGAGCGCTTGTACTGGGGCTTATCAGCAAAGAGGCCGAGGAGCATCTGGAGCTAGTACACTTTTGCAAATTGGCTTTGGGAGAGGCTGAATATGGTCCCGAGAACAGCGAAGAATCAGAGGAGGAGGATTCCTTCTATATCCTGTCGGGAGTCAAATACGTGCCACCCCCTCTCACTCTTCCCCCGCAGTTTCTGGGAGGAGAAGCTGAGTCGCAACTATCACTTCCGGGAATGGGAGCATATGACAATTTCTGCGGCTGCACGCACCCATACTCTCCTAACGGGTTTGATCGGCGTTCCCTCTCAGCCGAAATCCCGGTAGTATGGGAAGATGATTCCGATGACAGCGACGACGATGATGATGACGAGAGCAAAGAGTCAACTGAGGCCCCAGATCCGGAATTAATCTGGAACAATCATGCCGGAAATGAGCCCATGGGAGCCAGGCACAATGGTTGGTTGTCAGCAAGCGACGATGAAGAACCACCGGAAAATGCAAGTCAAATGCCAATGGGGATGGGTCCCCAAGAACTGCACCTCGTAAGATGCACCTGCGGTCAGTGTCCGGATACTTCAGAGGATGAGGGACAATAAAGCCCGCACCCAGATCCGTACACATCCAAAATCCTAGAACACAATGTTCCTTATAAAAACCTAACCGGTGAATGGAAAGGGTTCATTGAAGCTCTGGTCGAGAATGGAGGGTTTCAGTGACCAGAAGATGAAGAATTCATAAACGTCATCGGATCTTTTTCTTCTTTCCCGAGAACGGATGGCATAACAACCGTAAGGGTCACAACCGGGCCGCTTGAGCACAGCGAGTGCCTGCAATCACTGAAAAGGGTTATTGATCTGAACGTCTCCCCAGTGGCTTTCATGCCTTTGGATCCACATGATGCCTTCCTAATTGCTCCAGTGCCCGACAATGGACCCCGGGTGCTCCTTATTTGGACCCAGATCTATCGAGCTGCTACGTCGAACTCCGAGGAGGAACGTTGCCTATCCTTCACTTGTGGCTGCCCCACTTGTAAGGGTGAAAGAAAGAAGATGTATGATGAAATGGAGGCTGATAGCCATAAGACCGAAGATACTTCGGAAGACGAATATGAAACAGAGGATATGAAGGCCATGAAGTTTCCTGGGTCTGAGTACGTGGATGTCTTAGAATTCAACACTGCCTACCATGCTTTGGGGGAAGGGTTTTCAGGCATCCGATCCAGGCTGATAGTCGAAGATCTGATAGAGAGAGGGAAACTAACTCCCATCCGCCCAAATGAGAAAATAACCATGGTCAGATCAAATCCACCCCGGAACAAAGTAACACTCCTTGTCAGGGTTACCCAAGAAGAGGTCACCTTCCCGAATGTATGTCGCCTCTCGTAGAAGTCCTGGAAACCGGCATGATACCGGATGCGCCTCCCACACAGAGTGCTATAATCATCTCCAGCTCCGAGTATTACGTAAAGGAACCGTAATGGTTGCACTATACCGGGATGAGATCGAAAAGCCGCCGAGCCCCGATAATAGCGACTCTTGTTGTATGATAACCGTGAGCAAGGTAGACTATGGGAGCGAATCGGAGGACGCCCTAGCTCAGGCCATCCAAGGGGCAACAACACAACCCCGCACTCAAAAGCCTCGTGACTTGGGAAGCGCTATAAGGGCCGCCCAGAAGGAGCCAAGATGCACCCCTCACCGCTGCTAGACTCCGTCGTAACCAGTGGCCGATAGCCAAAAAGGCTCCCCCGTTAACCTTAGCGCCGTTGAAGAAATCTAGTCAAGAAGCAACCGATGAGGAAGTTAACCTGTTGACCCGATCCGGGCAAATCTTCCAAGGGAATCCCAAGGCGTATAAGAAGGCCACGTATCAAGCACCCGAGGAGAACCGCCGCCCTATGCTAAGACACCGAAGCTCCTAACCCCGGAAAGGAGGATCCCGTGCTCACCCAAATGAAGCAAACACAGCCAACATCTCTCTATGGTCCTTGCTCACCTCATCCTATCCCCACAAGCTAAAGCCGGAAGAAAGCCCGGCCCGCACCTTGGTCCCTATTGATGCTACTCCCGATGACGTGGTACAGCTGATTGGAAACATCCACTACGGGAACATAATCACTTTCACAGTATCTCGACCTCCCTCAATTTGGGGTCGATCATAACGAGCCTCTCTTCATCACACCCAATTGGATGAACGACGCCTTCCTCGGGTCCTGGTTGATAATGGGTCCGAATGAACATTCTTCCGGCAAAGATCATGAGACTTCTTGACATCAAGTCCACGGACTTAAAACCTTCCTCCCTCACAGCCAAAGCTTACGACTCGACATCACGAGCAATCCTTGGAGTTGCTACTTTTGACCTCTGGTTTGGCCGTAAATTGATACCTGTGGAATTCCAGGTTATTGACATCCCGATCACTTTTAATGCCTTATTGGGAAGACCTTGGCTGCATCAGGTCAAGGGGGTCGCCTCAAGCCTCCACCAGTGTGTGAAATTCGTCTCGAATGGGGACCTGACAACCATTTATGGGGATTTAGTCACCTTGGAGGGCACGGATACAGGTGGAATACCTATTCTGGAAATCAAACATGACGAGGAAGGCCTCATGCTAACAGGCTTCACAGTCGAGCCTCCAAAGGCCCAAGTTTGCAACATAGATCTGACAATCACCCGGGATAAAATCCCCCCGGTCTTGAAAATGATGAGAAAGATGAGCTATCTACCTGGCCTCGGTCTGGGGAAGCACCAACAAGGAACTCACAGACTCATCGAGGTGAAAGGACAGAAAACTCGCCACGGCCTGGGATATGAGGCCTCCTCGGTAGACACCGCGAAAGGAAAAGAAATTGCCCGGAAAAGGGGAGAAACTGCCACAGGAAGGGTCCCGCTCAACAGCCCTAAATCTCTCCCTTTCAGTCCTAATTTGGCTGACTACTTCGTAAAGGGTCCCACACAACCGGGTAACATCACAGAGCCCACAGAAGGGTGGCCGAAGCTATAGGATAGCCTCAACAAGTTCAGGGGAGCCAAAGCTAACCCGGTCCGTAGAATGTTCCTGGACCTACCCAAGATACCCGAGGCTACCACTACCATGAAGAGTGAGTACACTTTTAAAGGCGTGCCAAGCCTAGTGGAACAGTTCGAGAAGCTCACAACCACAATTCCTACTGCCCAAGAAGGTCCGAAACCTGAGTTTGAATTGACCGTGCCGAAAACCAAAGCCACGTAAGTCTTTTCGTATGATTGGGATGGTCCGATTATGCAACGCTTATTCTGGGAAGAGATCCAGTGCCGACCTGATTGATTTCACTCGCCAAAGAAATGGTAGCGATGATCGAGGAAGGAGCACAGTACAATTCCCGAGTCATGACGCCCCTGACAGCGATGCCATTAAAGAATCGGGAAACTCTCTCAGGCCCGTCCGCGACCAAAGAAGAAATGATCACCAAGCCTGGATTGGTCTCCCGTCCCTTTGTGTCAATCTAGGAAGAGTCCTCCGAGTCTCTCATTGTTAAGGTCGAGTCTCTAGGGTCGTCCGATGGCCTTACGCCTGAAGACTACGAGTCTGTAGCGAATGATGTACTTCCTTTCGTTCCTAATGAAATGACGAACCTTTATGAGTATCCTTTGATTGCCACTTTAACTAATGATGAATTAAAAAAAAACATTTAATAATAATTCATTAGATAAAGAAGCAGACACGTTAAATAAAAAAAAGAAGAGAACAAAAATCTTTAAGCAGGTTGTTCGGAAAGAGGAAAATCGAGCCCAAGCTGCCGAAGAGATTTTGACAAGTGTGAATCTGGGAACTGCGGAAGAGCCTAAAGAGACGCAGATTGGTGATTTCTTCGAAGGAACTGGAAAGGATGCCTTACAAAATCCTACAAAATCCTCAATTCAAAGAAAGTAGCCCTCTTCATCAAAGAGAACATCATATGCATATACGGGTTGCCAGCCGAAATCATCTCAGATAATGGATCCCATTTCGAAGGGGAATGCGACAGGCTGCTGGCAGAATTCTATTTAAACCCGTCACAAGTCATCTCCCTACAGGCCCCAAACCAACGGAGCCGTCAAGGCAGCAAACAAGACTCTGGAAAACATCATCCGGAAAATGGCTGTCCGAGGCAGAGATTGGCCCGAGAAGCTACACCTGACACTCTGGGGCTACAGAACATTCGTCAGAACGGCAACCGGGGAAACACCATTTGCTCTCACCTACGGAATGGAAGCCGTACTCCCAATCGAGCTAGAAATCCCCTCACTCCTGGTACTGTTGGAAAGTCAGATCAACGAGGTCGAATGGCTCCAGAGTCGCCATGATGAGCTGGCCCTGCTAGATGAGCGCCGATTGAAAGCAATGGAACATATCCGAGCTTACCAAGGGAGAATGGCCAGAGCCTTCGACAAGAAAGTAAAGCATCGGGAGATCCGAGAAGGTGATCTCGTTTTAAAAGAGAAGCCCCCAGTCCGTATCAACCCACTTGGCAAATGGGAGCCTGTTTGGGTCGGGCCATATGTTGTCCAGAAGATCTTCTCCGGAGGAGCCATGCAACTTGCAGACCTCGACGGAAATCCCTTTGTACACCCAGTGAATGGTGACAAGCTGTGCAGATACTACGCGTAAAACACTGAATCAAAAAAAAAAGAAACAAAAAAAAAAAAAAAGAAGAAAAAGAGTGCTAAAAGAGTAATACCCAACTGTGTTGAAAACCCGAAAAGGGCGGCCTAGGTAAAAACAGGGTTGCACCAAAAAAAACAAAAAAAAGAAAAAAAAAAAAACAAAACAAAAAAAAAAAAAAAAAAAAAAAAAACCGGGTCGATTTACGGAGACCTGAGCCCTTTTGTCCGAAGGGAACGTAGGCAGCCGGAAACGGTTCGGTCTAAAGCACAAATAAAAGTCATACTCTGACGTCAATACACTGATCAGACCATGAAAGCGTCTCGAAAAACTCTAAAGAAATTCACATATTCATTACAGTTAAAAGCTTTTTGATGAGTCTAAGCCCGGTTCATTCCTACAACTGGCAACCTGCTAAAAAAAACTAAGATACATAATCAAACTAATGTGTCTGCTACGACAAGAAAGGGATACTCGGAAACCTCAAGGTCACTCCAAGCCACTCGTACTGGCCTCTCCCCTCTTCTTCCCCCTTCGAGTCTTCTTCTTCTGAACAGGAAAAATGTCGGTCTTCCTCCTACCAAGCTCTGGTATAGGAACATGATCTATCAAACCAGCCTCTGTCAGGGCCTTAGTGGCACTAGCATCATCTCTCATCTCCTGTAGCCTAGCTGGTAGCATAGGAGTCCTCCTCTCCTGTCTCTTGATATAAGCCTCATAGTCGGTCACAATATCCCCGCTCCTGTCATGAGGGTTGGCCCTCGCCTCGGTCCTCCTCCTCTCCGAAACTGTCAGGTCTTTCGCACCCACAATGGCCCCACGCCGTCTCAAAATAGCCATCTGAGTCTCTCCCAAATGCCTCTCGTACCAATCCAGGTACCAAGTGGTCAGGAACACAGGTCTCGGATGCCTGAGGATAACCCGAGGAGGAAAGGCGTCATACCTCCATGCTCGGGACAGAAATGGAAATACCGCAGGATCATCCATAGAAGCGGAAGCCACCACCCAGGTGGCTATATCATCAAAGTCCTTCAAAGGAACCTGCTCCAAGTCGAACTGTCTCAGAACCAAAGACGGAATGTAAAAGCTGGACTGAGAAAGCCCCTAAGCATAACCACGGAAGATCCGTCCTGAAGCACCCTCCGAGTCTCCACCCGCCAACAAGGCACTGACCATCTGATATCTTCTGTCCGGCGACCAGCCATCCAACGCTCCCATGAGCCCTGATCATCAAAATCTACAGCAACCCCTCTCCTGGCGAATGTCCAAGGCTTGATCATATCCGATGTTTCCCGAAGAACCCCCAGGCGTTCCATCAGCCACAAAGTCAAGAGGAACGGGCTGCCCCCGTGCATATACCGTCTCCCGGTAGCCAGCCTATCGAGAGCATGAAAAGTCTCCCCCAGGATCAAAGGTACAACATCTCTGCCCAAGCGACAATGAACAACGATATCCAGCAGAGACCGATGACAGATCCCAAAAGAATAGACCATGAACAAGGTACCAAACATGCAAAGTGCAAAGGCATCCCAATAGGCATCATCAATCAAGCCTAAGCTCCTAAATCTATCAGGAAGACCGGAAATATCAAAGTGATCGGGACTACGGATCATACCTTGTGCTTCCTCCGGGGAAAGATGAAGGAGGTTGCACAACCTATCAACGAAAGAGGCCCCTCCGGGCAAAGGAACCGCAATCTCTTCCACCTCCGGGCCACCAAGCAAAGCCCGAAATTCTTCGACGGTCGGAACCACTTCATTGTAAGAGAAGCAAAAAACATGCCTTCTAGTGTCCCAAAATGAGGAAGAAGCTCTCAAAAGCTCATAATCGGGAATCAATTCCTTGAGAGACCACAAACATTGTATCTTGTACCTTTTTTCAAAGAATGACCTCCTCTCATGCATAATCTCCTGAGACCACTCTTTAAACTTGTTGAAGAATTGCATTTGAGAATTTTGGGATAATTTGGGTGGATTTCTCATGCTCACAATTCTCTCCATGGTTTTTCTCTCCTTCTCCCCTAAAATGGCTGTTTGAACTGGTGGTTGAAGAAGGTATTTGAATTTGAAATGAGGGAAAACCAGATCTGAAGCAAAATTAAAGGACAGTGTCAGAAGTCTGTCCCATCCGCGCGGATGAGTTTGTTACCAAAAAAAAATTTTTTGCTGCAGTTTAAACTGCTGCACCACAAAGGAATATTTTGTCCCAGCCAAAGCCTGTCCAAACCAGTCGATACACCAAACATCTACACCCTTGCCAAAAAACCGAGGCTCATGCAACATTGCATTCATACAGCATTGCATTAAAAAAAAAATAATAAAATAACAATAATCCTAGATTATTACATTCCAAAAAAAAAAGAAAGAAAAGAGAAAAGCAAAAAAAAATGTGCATGAAAATAAAGTGTATCTGTCTAAATAGGTACAGTCCAAAAAATCAGTCTCAGGAAACCAGTCAATCGGAATCCTCGGTGGCCGGAGCCTTCCCCCGATCCCTCTTACGGCTCGGGCCCGCCTCCTCAGTAGCCATGAAGATCTCAGGCTCAGAATCATCATCCTCGTCTCCGGAGGAAGGCTCGTCAGGACCAACCGGCACGCTCTGATAGGGCAAGCCAAGATCTGCAAAGAAATCATATCCGAAGGTGAATGCGTCGGACTCCTGGACGTGCGAAGAAGATCCACCATGATGCCAGACGTGTCCCTGTCCATAAGGATCTCCGAGAATGACGTGATCCGAAGGTAGTACCACGCGGGGATCAAGGAGAGGAGAAAGAGGAGTCTCGGAGGAAGTCTCTGAGGGAATAGGGGAAGCCTCCCGCCTGACAGGCGCCGGCTGTGCTCGCCTCGCTCTGGCCTGAGGGGCTCCACAAGCAACCATCCTCCTAATGAATCTCTTAGCCCCGATCACCTGTTTCGTCACCTTCTCCACGACCACCTCCGGAAACTGCACGAAAAGAAAGTCGTCAAAAAAAATGATGAAGCAAGAATGGAGAAGACACAAAAAAAAAAGAAGAAGGAGAAGCCATACCTTCATACCCGGACGAGTCCGGAAAGCTCGTGGAAGCCGCTCAGGCTGGGGGGATCTGCACCCTCAATCTAACCCCATCCTGGACATATGAAAAGTCCGTCCGAGGGTACCGTGGGATCCCTAATCCCTCTCTATCAAGGACCTGGGGCATCCTCAACCTCCTCAAGATGAATACCGGGTACTGCTCAGTCGCCACAAATGCCGAGAAGTGCTGGCCACCTCGGTAATCGCCCCAGGTCTCCGATCTCTCACTCGGATGCATCATGTCGGCGGGAGGCTCCACCGGTGTCATCAAAGGCGAATTCACGCCATGCTGGCGCGTCACTCTCTCCCCCAGATAATACACGTCGCAAGTCAAGCCCCTCAAAATCCTCCGCTGCACGGTCCATATCTCGCCGCCTCACTGCGCCACATCGAAACGATCCTGTGGATAGAATATCATCCCCTCATCCGTCTCGCCCCCGTTAAAGGCAAAAGCCCCTCGTATCCGAGGTCGTGCGCCCTCTAGAACCTTTCTTCTCCCGTGCATACTTGGACCAGGAACGCATGGCTGGATACGCCCCGACGTACTCCGCCGGCTGTCGCCACATCGTGACGTGAAAGAACTCCAACGCCCATACCTGCGAAAGGTAAAGATCACATCAATTAAGTGCGAAAAAAGATACGTGCTTAAGGAAAAGAGGGAAAGCAAAAGGAAACCTTATACCTCCAGAGGGAACTCTAAGCATGTCAAGGAACTGACAGCCTTCCGGCTATACCGATCTAGAGCGAAATAGAGCTCTGCCAGCCCTGCCTCTCCCCAAGAGACCTCTCCGGCCATACTCACATCCTCCAGGGACCGCAGCAAAGCAAAAACAGCCGTCCCCTCGGCATGTCCAAAAAGGGTGCTCGAAAAAGCAAACCATAGAAAAGCCCTGGCAATCTGCTCATCGCCTATCCTCTCGTCCCCAGCCTCATAGCTCCCAATGCTCTCCACAATCTTTCCCTCGACCACAGCGTACTCCATCCCCATCCCTATTTTGGGAATAGGGGAAAATCCCAGAAGGGCCTGCAGATCCAGATCGCTGTATCCGTCTCTCCACTCAATGCTCCGTCCGTTAAAGGACAAGCCCGTAATCGCAGCATAATCAGAAGGCGTAACCGTCGCCTCGCCCCAGAAGAAGTGGAATGTGTGGGTCACGTCCCACCAGTGCTGTGCCAAAGCGAAGATCAGGTCCTTACTCTTGGGAAACTTGACCAACCCCCTCAAGCACTCGATGAACTCGTACAAGCCAGTCTCAATGACGATCTGTCTAGGACTCATCATCGCTCCTCTGCCCATATCTGGAAGCCGGTCCCATAGACCAATAACAGACTCCACCGATCCCCGAGTCTTCATCTTGTTCAGCTGCTCCGTCACGAAATTATTTCCACCCTGCAATAAAAAAAAGAAAAGAGAAACGAAAATGTCAAAAAAAAATTTCATTTTGCATTTGCATTCAAAAAAAAAAAATACACATGCATCATAAACATAAAGTTTTGCAGAAAATCGGGCAGCATAACAGCATACAACGGACCTGGCCCCCATTTTTCTCGCACCAAAGAAAAGAGTTTTTTCAACAAATACCATTCATTCATACAGAAAGCATGTCAATAATATCGAGTCAACGGAAGTAAAAACTCCGTCCCATTTTTCATAAAATAGCACAAATAAACAGTCTTTCCACAAGTCGTTTATTCAATCAACGGAATCAAAAATCCGTCCCACTTTTCAAAAAAAAAATCCTATGCATACATTCATATCATTCATCATCCCATTACAAAAAAAAAATCCTACAAGAGGCATACATGTATACATTCATGTCCGTCCCGGATTTGGGCAAATTCCTTATCATTTCTGATGCTACAGGAAATGTGCTTATCAATCTTCCTCCACGTGGCAGGACTGATCACCTGGCTCCTTGACCTGAAAACAGAACCCACGACTAGCCGGATGTGTCTCCGGCGAAGACGCTCGGGCGTGAGAGTAAGATTACCGTTGTTTATAGCTCAAAATGTATAGAATAATGAATTCTGATAACAAAATGGCAGTTACCTTTCACCGTTTGGTAGTGATGAAGTATTTATAGACAAGAGTGATGTATTTTTGGAGAGGCGACATGTGCTCCGTGATTGTAGCGGCGGTTATTGGTAATGGGAACGTGTCTATAACGGTCCCCTGATTTGTAGGGACGTGGTTATGAGAATAGTTCAACCAAATACGCCTGCAAGTATCAAGTCGTCACTTGTTAATTTAGGTCGAGGTCGCCACTCGTGGAATGGTCGACTCCGACCGTCTGCAGAGCATGGTTCGTACCCGAATTGTAGCATGGATCATGAGGTCGGACTAAGTTAGGTCGGGACCTGTAGGTCGGACCATGGGCTTAGTCGACTGACGCTTGAGATGGGCTTTGGGCCTTGCTCTGACTGGGCCAGCCCTATTGAGAATGTGATAATCAAAGCTGGATGTAATTGGGCTTTACTTGCTTGGCCCAACTCGGCACTTTTGGTATGTTCAATGCCCCCAACTTTCGAGTTGACTTCGTCGACTTGGAAGTTAAGAAGATTTCCGTAACGAAAATTGCTTTACTCGCAGGTCGATGTTAGTCTTGAAAGTAGGTCGACCATGATGACGTGGCAACATCCTGATCGTAGGTGATGAACGGTGGAGATGTAGGAGCGCCGATTTTCGCAATGATTACACTTTAGACGTTTGAGAGTCCGCCTAGGAAACTGTTTCCACCATTAATTAGGAGAATTAATTTCGAATTTATCTTTGCCCTTTCCAATTCAGTGGAACTATAAAATCAAGAATCCTTCCTCATTTACAACTTTCGCCATCCCCGAACTCGTACGTGATTCCGGCGGTGATAAAGGAAATTGACTTCGCTATAACTCGGTGTTTCACTCTCCATTGTTCCGTTTTCCCTTCACCGCTAAAGGTATTCTCCTCATTCTTTAAAATTAGGGCTTTAATTTCTACGCTATTCCTTTGATTCCGCCATGGCTAGGACCTTTAGTACAGAACCCGGAGCTTGGTATGGGTACTGTAAAGTCAATCGTAGGGTTTATAAACATGTAAACGGAGAGTGGAGGGAGATGACCATGGAGGAATGTACTTCAATTTTAACCCGATGGGGTTTGCAATTTACCGAGTTGGCTTTGCCTCGCGGGAGAGAACTTAGGTACTTTAGAAACGAATGACCCAAGAATTGAGTCCTTCCATCTTTTTCACGAGCTTCTCGATCATATTGCTACATTTTACATTCATGGTCCCGACAAACCTTCTTTCCTTAGGAATAGAATTGGATTTCCTGGGAATCTAGGTCGCCCCTTAGCTTATCGATTAGGTCTCCCGAGACTTCATGTAGAACCGATTCCCCGTTTCCCTTCTTCTTGTACGAGATATGGAGACACAAGGTGGAGCTCATGCCTCGACCTCATCAAGCCCGCGCATTGTTGATGCCTTTGATAACACCGTAGTGCCGGGCAGAATGAAAAAGGCTACGTTCCTCCAAGGCCGCCTAGAGGGAAGCGTAATTATCCATCTCGCTTAAGCATGATATATGATTTTTGTGATGTTGATAGGAAGGAGTTTAGCGTTGCTCTGTATAGTAGGGGGGACTTCTTTAACAAATTTGGGGACACCTACGAGGAGGAAACTACCAAGGTAGCTTTCTACTACGGCCAATTCGAAGCCGGCTTGAGATTACCCCTTGACCCCTTCATAAACGGGTTCTTGGAGTGCACCGATGCCTTGCCACTTCAGCTAGGAGCCAACACCCGTAGGTACCGGTTTGCTTTATTATGGTTTGTAGGTTCTTAGGATATGAGCCATGCATGAGGGTGTTTAAGGAGTTCTTTAGCATTAAGTTTGATAAGGATAGTGGCATAAGTACTCCTTCCAAGCCAAAGTCTCCCAAATTATTTGCCAATCTTCCTGGCAAGGCTAGTGGATGGAACTCTTGCGTGGTGGTGGTGGAGAGTAGAAGAGGATGGGAATTTCCCTTGCCCAGTGCTGATACAACTGGGGTAGATGAGAACAACTACTGGGCCCCTCATTGGCATAATGATTTACGTAAGAAGTTGATGGAGTTTACCAAGAAGGGGGCTATCAGTTGGGATGCTCTAGGAACCAACAAAAATAACTTCATCCGAGCTGGATTGATGGTTGGTGAAGGAGAGGTAGTGCCCATGGTGCCAGTAGTTAGATGTCAGAGATATCCAGATTGGGTCACCCATGAGGGAGCTCGATTCAGATTTGAGAAAGAGTGCCACTTTTGTAAGAAGACTGCCAACTATTGTAAGGAGCGGGTAGAACACTTTGGGGGTAAGAACTCGACCATTCCTTGTACCTTGATCCCTCTTACCTTTGCTTAACTGTTTATTTATGAATTTGATTCGTACATAGAACTTTTTTGCTCGTATGTAGAATAATCAGTCCACACATATTTAATTCGTACATAGAACTTTTTACTCGTATGCAGAAATTTTATGTGTCGACCTAACCCTTGATCATTTCAACTTTGGTGTAGTCTTAACTCCTGAGCAAGAAGCGAGTATGGGCCGAACCATTGACATTAGGAAGAGCAAGTGGAGCTGTGGAGCAGCCAATGCTAGAGAACATAGGGAGAGAGAGGGTGCTCTCCGTCATGATACTTTGCAGACGGTAGATGTGGACCCCGTTAACTCTATACCAATGGAGGAGAACCCCGAGGAACTGGAGGGGAACCAAGTTGTAGACGTCGCCCAGGAAATGGAAGAGGTCGACGCTGAAGAAACCAATGTATCCGACCAAATTGTTGAGCCAGCTAAGGAGGCTAGAAAGACCAGAGCTCGTGATCAACCCAAAACCAAATCCAAAACCAAAAGAATTCCCAAGGCAAAGTCGCCTGTGATCGAGTTAGATGATGAGGGGGATGATGAAGATGATACGGCCCCTCTAAGCAAGAAAATCAAGATTGGGAAAACCAAGGTGAGCTCGACAGTTGATCAGGTCGATGCTAACGAGCCGATGGAGAATGAAGTTAGGAGTCCCCGCCTTCCCCGTCCGTGTTTCTTATGCCGAGCCGATCCAGCCTCGTGTTGACGAGCTAAGCCGTGGCTCCTTTAACCAGATCAACCGCTTAGCCAGGAGTACCTGAGCCGGAGTACGGATGTGCCGTGGTCGAAGGGGTGCCGACCAGATTTGATTATGGAGTTCACTAAAAAGCCTCTAACTCCGTAAGCTCGCAGAGCTAGGGTCGGGCTAGCTTCCTCCGAGGTAACTCTTTGGCAATTTCTTGTGTTGTTAACTTTATTTTGCTCGCTTGTTCCATGTCTCCCTTTGTGTCTGCCAGATCTAACTTCTTCCTCCCACTCTTCCTTTCAGTCTCTTGCCATGATTGACCTGGCCACTACTTACTGGAAGGCTGCTGAGGAGCAGGAGAAGCTAGCCAAGTCCATGTTGGCAAAGAAAAATGTAGAGTTGAAGAAGCTGGAGGAGGAGAATGCCGAGGTGGGGAAACTGAAAGAAGCCAACGCTACGTTGAAGGAGGAGCTCAAAAACTTGAAGGAAGAGCACTCAGACTTAGACAACTCGTATGAAGCTTTGAAACTTGTTAAAGACAACGAAATAAAGGCCAAAGAGGATGCCTGGGGCAAGTTGGGAGAAGCTGCCAAGGAACTCGCCGCCCTCAAGGAGGAAAAGAATAGGCTAGCTGCTGATCTGGCATTGGCGACTCAGCAGTTGGAGGAGGTGCCCGTCACTTTGGCCAAGAAACAAGAAGAGTTGGATGCTGCTCGAGCTCAATGGGGGGTGGACCTAGCTGCTGCTGTGAGGGTTGCAAAGGAGGATGCTGTCAAGGCATATAGAGATAGTGATGATCTGCACGCCCATATTACCGAAGAAGCTAGGGGGTTCTTCCATGTAGGTCGGGCTCATATGGCTCGACGTATAATAGTAGATCCCTCTGTCAATATATCGATCGAACAAATAGCTCAATGGGCTTCTGAAGATCCTTATAACACAGCAGCTCGCCAAGGCCACCCTTTGGTGCCATACAATGAGAATGACTTGGAACTTATAAAGAAAGATGATGAAGCTGCAGAGGCATCACCTTGGGACCCCCCAGCTGTTGAAAAGGTTAATTTTAACACCATCTTGGCTGAGCTCGATGATTATGAGGATTCGGCTTTTGACGAGGAGACCCCAAAGTTCACAATCAGTGACTCACGGAAGGTGGTTTATCGATCGAAAATGTTCTTGGTGAGCCATCTACCGTGGGTGATCGACCGAGGTCGACCCAACGTCCGTCGCCGGTCCAATAGAAGGCGTTTCCTCTGAATAGACTTTGATTTTAATGGTTTATTGTAATCGAACAAGCTCCAAACATTTTTGCTTTTTTGTTTTTAATACTTGTATGCCTTGGCCCTATTTTTGGGAGGCATGATACTTTGTAAGTTATCTTTGCCTAAGTCTTAGCCCACTTCTTTGGGAGACTTAATTGTGTTTAATCGTAACTGACTTCTCTTTTCTGCATGTTATATGCTTTAGAGGTAGGTGTCGAGTTAGATTTAGTAGGGCAATGACTTATTTGTTCAAACTTTTTTAAGCTGACCAAGGGTCGAGTTACTCAGAGCGAAGTCGATTAGGAATCGGACTTGTTAAAATAGTAGAGCTGATTAAGAATCGAGCTAATTATAACAAACTGACTAAGAGTCGAGTTTGTTGGAACGAAGTCGACTAAGAGTCGGACTTGTTAAACTAAATAAGCTGATTGAGAATCGAGCTTATTATAACAAACTGACTAAGAGTCGAGTTTGTTGGAACGAAGTCGACTAAGAGTCGGACTTGTTAAATTAAATAAGCTGATTAAGAATCGAGCTTATTATAACAAACTGACTAAGAGTCGAGTTTGTTGGAACGAAGTCGACTAAGAGTCGGACTTGTTAAATGAACAAGGCTGATCAAGAATCGAGCTTGTTAAATTTAAGCTGACTAAGAGTCGAGCTCATTGGGATTGGGGTAACACTATGTTTGATGGAATGAACCGCACTTTTTATTGAAGTAGGAATCATGCTTACATCAATTCGAAACTAGCTTTAACACAAACTTGAACTTTGAAATTGAAAACTAGAAGTAGTATTTGATGAGGTGAGTAGCATGCCAAGGATGTTTCAACTCGTCACCTCCGGGATGAGCTATCATGTAGGTTCCTTCCTTGACGACTCGAGTGACTACATAGGGACCTTCCCAGTTAGGAGATAGCTTGTTCTGCTGGGTCCTTCTACCCGTTGCCTCAATCTTTCTCAATACATAATCTCCCACTTGGAAAGACCTTGCCTTGACCTTCTTGTCGTGATAACTTTTAGTCCGCTGCTTGTAATTGACCATTCGGAGGTAGGCTGTTTCTCGCTTCTCGTCGATCAGGTCCAAGTCGATCAACCTGTTGGTGTCATTCTGCTCTTGATCAAAGAAGGTCACTCTAGCCGTAGGGAATCTCGAGCTCAAAGAGTGCCGCGGCCTCTGACCCATATGTGAGAGCAAAAGGGGTTTCCCCCGTAGGCCCCCGAGTGGTTGTACGAACTGCCCAAAGAGCAAGGGGGAGTTCGTCCAACCAATTGTTTCGTCGACCTACGAGCCCAGTCTTGAGCGAAGATAGAACAAGTTTATTTGCTGCCTCAGCTTGTCCATTTCCTTGAGGATAGGCGACAGAGGATTGCCAATGCTTGATTCCTACTCGGCTCATCTCTGCTTCGAAGGCTCTAGAGAACTGTAACCCGTTGTCGATACTATGGCTCTTGGAAAACCAAATCGACACCAAATGAAATCATGAATGAAGTTGATGGCATTCTCTTCTGTGATGCGAGCTAGTGGTTTTGCCTCAACCCATTTGGTGAAGTAATCTATGGCGACGATCACATACTTGCAGTTACCCCGGGCGGGAGGGAAGGGTCCAATCAAGTCGACACCCCACATGTCGAATGGCCAAGCTGCGATTACTGGAGTCTGCTCTGTTGTAGGCACATGGGGAAGGTTGGCAAACCTTTGGCATTGATCACATTGCTGAACAAAGTTGTGAGTGTCAGCTCTCATGTGTGGCCAGTAGTATCCCAACGTGATTAACTTGTCAGCAAGAGTCCTGGCCCCCGGGTGTCCACCACAAATTCCACTATGCACTTCGTGTATCAATAGGGCGACCTCTTGGGGATGGATGCACTTTAGCAATGGTCGAGTGTAGGATCTTCTGAACAGATCGCCTCCTTGAATGACATACCTTGGAGCTTTCTTTTTGATAGCTCGAGCCTTCTTCTCGTCATCTGGCAGCTCTCCATTTTCTAGGTATGCTTTCATTTCCTCGATCCAACACTTCTCCTGGGTCCAATTTCTTGAGGGATCATCTACGCACTGAATTTTTACCCTCTCATAAGCTGGATTTTCGAGGAAGGAGATGGGCTCGTCATGTGGCTCATCTGAAGTAGCAAGTTTCGAAAGGAGATCAGCCAGCTCGTTATCTTCTCTTCCAATTCTTTGAATCTCCCAGAATTCTAAGTCCTTTATTAGCTCCTTCACCAGGTCGCAGTATTTGATGAGAGTAGAACTAAGCACTTCGTACTCACCTCTGACCTGGTTGACTATCAATTGTGAGTCACAGTAAGCCATGATCTTAGTTGCTCCGAAGCACTTGGCGTACTCAATAGCTGCAATCAAGGCCTCGTATTCGGCCTGGTTATTGGAAGCATCAAACTTGAACCTTAGTGATTCCTCATAAACGGTCCCAGCTTTACGGCTCAATCAACACTATTCCAGCCTCCACTGCTATTCTTGGTCGCCGAATCTGCCCGAATAGACCTTCCAACAATCTTCGGGTAGGCTAATGACGACACGGGACTCACGGTTCTTTCCCCTTAGCTTTTTCTTTAGGAACTCGTTGCTCGTTGTCTTCCTTGGTGAACGTAAGCTCGACCAAGAAGTCAGCTAGAGCTTGAGCCTTTAACGCCTTTCGAGGTCGATAGTCAATGTCAAATTCAGTGAGGGCAATTGACCAATTGAGCAGTCGACCTGAACTCTCAGGCTTGTGAAGAATTTTTCTTAGAGGGGCATTCGTAAGAACCACAATTGGATGAGCCAGAAAATAAGCTCGCAGCTTCCTTGAAGCCACGACTAGAGCATAGGCGACCTTCTCAGCGTTGTAATACCTACTTTCCACATCTGATAAAGCTTTGCTGATATAGTACACAGGCTTCTGAAGCCCTTCATCCTCTCTAATCAATCTGCGGCAAGCCGACTTGTCTCCTGAGATAGATACACAAATAAAGTCTCACCGGTCGTCGGGCTGCGAGCGAGAGGTGGAGTAGCAAGATAATCCTTCAATTGTTGGAACGACGAATGACATTCGGTCGTCCATTCAAAGCTTTTCGTCCCCCTCAACGCTTTGAAGAAGGGGAGAGATCTCTCTGCTGATTTAGATATGAAGCGACCAAGAGCTGCTACCCTTCCGTTAAGTCGCTGCATCTCTTTGACACTGGTAGGAGCCTTCATGTCGACTAAAGCCTTTATCTTCTCTGGGTTAGCTTCTATGCCTCTTTGAGATACCATGAATCCCAAGAACTTGCCGGCGGCCACTCCAAACACACATTTCTTTGGGATTGAGCTTCATGTCGTTTGCTCGTAAATTGGCGAATGTCTCCTTTAGGTCGACTACGTGACTCCCGGCCTTGGTTTTAATGACCATGTCGTCAACATAAGCCTCCATATTTCGACCAATTTGTGAGGCAAAGACTTTATTCACCATTCTCTCGATAAGTTGCACCCGCATTCTTCAAACCAAATGGCATCATATTGTAGCGTAGATGCCCCGAACGCTTGAAATGCTTTGTTTGACTATATCATCCTCGTGCATCTTAATGCGGTGGTAGCTTTGAGTAAGCGTCGAGAAGCCGAGGAGTGGAGTGACCGGCAATAGAATCAACTAGCTTGTCGATCCTTGGAAGGGGATAAGCTGTCCTTTGGGCAAGCTAGATTAAGAGTAGTGAAGTCGACACACATCCGCCATTTGCCATTTGATTTCTTCACCATGACCACGTTGGCCAACCACGTTGTATGAGTGGCCTCTTTGATTATCCACTGCACTCAAAAGTTTTTGTACCTCGGTTTTATAGCTTCCTCCTTGTCGCGAGCAAAGCTTCTCAATTTAGGGTCTAGGCTTAATGGTCGGGTTGACTTCGAGCCGATGAACAGCCGACCTCCTCCTTGATTCCCCTCATGTCCTCTACTCTCCATGCGAAGACATCATTGCTTTCTTTGAGTAGCTTGATAATTTACGCTCGCTCCTCAACGATAACTGCTTTCCAATTTGAATTTTTTGGTCGGGGTAGGAAGAGTTGGTAATGGTGACTCCGGCTAAATTTCATCTACGACTTCTAACTCGGTCCATCTACGAACTGTAGTGTCTCCCACTATGATTTCCACGACCTTTTGTCTTTCCTCGGCTCCCGAGTGTGGAGCCTCCTCGGCTATCATATCATCGAAGCTTGTCCGCAACCTTGTTGGTAGGGGCCCCAGAGTTATTGTCTATCCTGGAGGCATAGGTCTCCTATGACGACTTGATCGACCATAACTACATACTGAATCGACCTCGGTGGTGTTAGAGTGACGTGTCGACTCAAGCATGACCTCGTCATTTGAGCGATAGGTCGACTCTACCACGTCGGTGATTGTTGACGATCGGGTAGTTTTGGTGGCGGCGAGACGGCTTCAAGTAACCATCGCGGTCTCAATCTCTAGCTCCCTTTTCTTTCTTTCTCTTAGAACATGATCCGAGATAAGCACGAGTGTGCCTTGTATGCATGACCCACTCCCGGCGAGGTGTGGGAACTTTACTCATTGGTGAGGAATTGATGCTACCATTCCAAGAAGCGACTGTCCGGGAATTCCAAGTATGGCGGCATAGTCACTATTTACATCAATTACGATAAATTGTACCTTCGAGACAATCCCGAGGGGGTCTTTGGCCTAGGTCGACGTCGAGCACTATTTGGCCTTTAGCATCAACTCGGTGGTTGGTGAAGCCCTCCAACCTGCCATCATATCTCTCCAAACTGTTCATCATTAAGACCCATTTCCTTGAAAGTTTTGTAAAACAAAATATCCTTGCGAGGCCCCCGTGTCGACTAGGAGTGCGCTCGTCGTACATCCATCAATGAGACACGGGATGACGAGAACTTGCTCCCTAGCCGCCATATTAGTTGCCAATTCGTGGGGGTAGAAGGCGATCGCCTCATCTCTTACTTCTCTCCTTGGAGGCACATGTGGGGCCTTATTGAAATTTGGAATATCTTATGCTTGATGGCCGTGTTGCTCGCTTGTTCGGTGATGACCCCGAGGTTCGATCCTAGGTTGCCTAGGTCCTTGTTGCCCACCTGTGGTGCTCACCTCCCCCAGCTTGAGGTCTCTTCACATAAGCTTCGAGTCTCCCCTGGTCGACCATTCTCTGGATGATACGCTTTAATCCCAAGCAATCCTCTGTGAGATGACCAGTGTCTTTGTGGTAGTCGCAGTACTTGCTGTTGTCCCTGTGAATGTGTGCCCAAAATTTTTTGTTTATTGGAATTCACGCGAGTTTGAAGACATCCGAGTTATTTGAAAAACGGAGTCGCCACGCCATTTTGATTACCTCAAAACTTTGAAAAAAAGGTTTTATGGGTTCGGAGGTTAAGTTACCCCTTGGGAAGAACGTTTGGCGTTCACCCAAAGTGCCTTGCCGGAGCAAGTCTCCCTAGATTTCATTAATCGTGTTTGCTTGCGTGCTTTCTTTGTGTGCATGTGTTTGAAAATAAGGGGGGGGAATGTCCCAAGTTATCTTCCGGACGTACAAACCATTTGTTGGTTGTCGCTCGGGATTCCTTGGAATTTATGTATTTGGAATTATGATCCCGTCCTCATCTTATGACTTATGATCATCGCATTTTAAACCTCGGGACCCTCGGGACTTGCGTGATCGAGAGAATGACTCTCTTTTGGGTCAAAGATGAGGTTCTTTAGGAAGGAATGTCCTTAGCCCATCAATCCTACGCTTTAAGACGGTCGAGCTCGTATAGAGGCTTCATACTCATTCTTAAGCGATAATCGGAGATATAGGGTTCAAGGTTATCCTTTTCCTAAAGAAATCATGAACCTTTAATGGAAGGAACGATGCAAAGATGAGAACTTTTACACCGGTCCGTTCCAAGGTTGGGGGAAAGGGGAAATGCATGATAAAAAAATGACTCTTTAATGAAAAGATGACATTTTGGTTTTAGCAAATGATGCTTTTTTGATTTAAAGAAATGATCTTTATGCAAATGATGCATAAAGATTTGATTTTTATTCAAATGATGCATTGAAAAAGGGGTTTTGATGCAAAGGATGCATTTTTATTGAAAAAGATTGGATCTTTATATGCAAATGATGCATAAAGATTACATTTTTATTGGAAAATAGGGATTTTAGGTGCAAAGGATGCACCTTTATGAAAAAGACTACATTTTTATGACAAATGAGGTCTTAATGCATGCAAAGGGGAAAAGGGGGTGATAAAGATATGATCTTTATGAATAAATGCCAAGTCCCAAGCAAGATATATGAATGCAATGAGCAAGTATATCAATTAAAATGCAAGGTTAGGGCGTGCGAGGTTACCAATCGTTTTCTTCGCTTCTTCGGACGGAGCTAGGAGGAGAGGTTCTTCTTGGGTCTTCAAGGAGGAGGGAGATGGCTTCTTGAGCTTCTTCTTCACCTTCTTGGACTTCCAGCAGCTCCTTGGGGGATCTTCTTCGTATTATGAGAGTATTATGCTTCTTGTGGATGATTAAAATGGGTAGAGGAGGGCTCTATTTATAGGCGATCTGGATAAGGCTAATGAGCCGTGCGGCTGCAGGCCCTTTGCAAATGAGGCCGTGCGGTCTTATCCATGATGACTCGGCATTCTAGAACCATGCAAGGTGGCATCATTCTAGAAGCTTCCCTCCTAATTAAAAAACGTGTTTCTTAATTAGGAAGGATTCCCTTGACCTTTATTTAATTAAAAACAGGTTCCGGAATGTTTCGGAACATTTGGGAAGATGCAGGGAATTAGGAAAACTTACCGAAATGTAGGGAAAATTAGCTTAGGAAGGCATGAGCCGGATTTGGGTACTTACGAAGCCCTCGGCAACGTCACTTGCAAGGCGAGTGGGGTTGTCGATAGAAAAGGATCCGATCGGCGAATGCGAGACGGATTGGGTGACAGGTGGTCGAGTGGGTGAACCTTTTGGAAGGCTACCTACGTATCCGGAGGAATCAAGCCGGGCCGTAGTTCGGAATTAGGATCCGGCGGGGAGGAAGAAGAAAGCGGTCTCTTCTTTGGGGACATAGAAGAGAAAATGACCTAGGAGGTCAAGCAATTGATCCCTCTTGGGGACATGCTAGGAGTGACCCGGGTGGTCGAATATTTGAACTTTTATGAGGGCGCTTTATCGCGAGGAGTGACAAAGAAACGGGGTGACCAAAGTGGTCGAATGGGTTTGGACCTTTTATAAAAGGCTACCTACGTATCCCGGAGGAATCAAGCCTTGATCGTAGTTCAAGCATCACTAGATAGTTAGGAACGATGTCTAGGATCCTTGAGATTTTGACAATTCGGAGGGTTTGTCACTGAGGAAGCTAGAGCTTACGGCACTATCTCTTTATGACGGGGATAGAGGTAACTTAAGTTGGGAAACTTGAGCGTACGTCACTATTCGCGGATAGTGGTAGCACAAGTTGGAATGACTTGGGCATACTTCACTATTCGCGGATAGTGGTAGCACAAGTTGGAATGATTTAGGCATGCGTCACTATTCGCGGATAGTGGTAGCACAAGTTGGAATGACTTGGGCATACGTCACTATTCGCGGATAGAGGTAGCACAAGTTGGAATGACTTGGGCATACGTCACTATTCGCGGATAGAGGTAGCACAAGTTGAAATGACTTGGGCATACGTCACTATTCGCGGATAGAGGTAGCACAATTTGAAATGACTTGGGCATTCGTCACTATTCGCGGATAGTGGTAGCACAAGTTGAAATGACTTGGAATGACTTGGGCACACTTCACTATTCGCGGATAGAGGTAGCACAAGTTGGAATGACTTGGGCATACGTCACTATTCGCGGATAGAGGTAGCACAAGTTGAAATGACTTGGGCATACGTCACTATTCACGGATAGAGGTAGCACAAGTTGAAATGACTTGGGCATACGTCACTATTCGCGGATAGAGGTAGCACAAGTTGAAATGACTTGGGCATACGTCACTATTCGCGGATAGAGGTAGCACAAGTTGGAATGACTTGGGCATACGTCACTATTCACGGATAGAGGTAGCACAAGTTGAAATGACTTGGGCATACGTCACTATTCGCGGATAGAGGTAGCACAAGTTGGAATGACTTGGGCATACGTCACTATTCACGGATAGAGGTAGCACAAGTTGGAATGACTTGGGCATACTTCACTATTCGCGGATAGAGGTAGCACAAGTTGGAATGACTTGGGCATACTTCACTATTCGCGGATAGAGGTAGCACAAGTCTAGAGTTCTGACAATTCGGAGGTTGTCACCTAGGGTTATCCCGTTATAACGGAATTAACGGAGCGGCAGGAATAAAGCTTGATTGCTAAAGAGATAAGGGATATTTTACGAAAAGATGTTATCTTGGTTAAAAGATAACGGAAATTGCATGCCCAGTGGAAGGTCCGAGGGCGGGATTGTAATTTATGCTCGGAAGCGAATGAAGCGCCCGGCATGAGATGGAGAAAAAGAAAGCCGTACGGCTAGAAGCTGTTTTTCCAGTTATTTAAAATCAGGTTTTGAACGGGCATTGGGCACTTGTTGCCGCCCAAGAACGCAGAGAGAGAGAGAAGAGAGAGAGAATTTTCGAAATTCTTCAACCCTTTTGCTTCCCTTTGATTTTGAAATGGATCCGGAGGGCAATCCCATACCAAGGCAAGCAAGGAGAAACATCTCGGCGGCCGCGAGAAGGAGGAGGAAGGAGCTCGTGAGGACGGAGAGGAAGTATGACTTCCTTACGCCTCCATCGGAGCTTTATCCGGGGAGAAGGGAGCACAAATCAACGAACCCGCGATCGGTTGGGGTAAGCATTCTCATTTTGCTCAAATCCGATGATTTTGCTTGAATTTTGAATGATTTTAGGGCTTGACCCGAATTTTAGGATTTTTGAATGATTTTTTGAATGATTTTGAGATGCATGAACAACCTATGAGGCTAAGAATATGCAATGTGCAATTTTATTTGACAGAAATTATGAGAATGACTCACTTTTTTATCGCAAAATGCAGTAAGAATGAGAATTTTTCAAAATATGAGACGGAGTTCTTGCCTTGTGCTAGAACTAGGTCAAAATTCTGATTTTCAATGAGAAAACATGATTTTGGAAGATGAAAATGATTCATGAATGCCAATTCTGAAAGAATAATGCTTATGTGCAAAAAAATTGTGATTTTGTGCTTTAGGAAAGCAATGACGCGTTTAGTGATGAAAGACACGTTTTTGATGCAAAGTTAATGCTAGAAAAACTTTTATGAATGCTTTTCTTTTGAAAATATGTGCACTTTTGAATATATGCATGCTTTTGAAATGATATGAAGGGCGCGCTTCTTTTGATGTGCTTGTCTACTGAGAGAACAAGTCTAGAGGACCGTCGGAGATAGCGGTCGAAGCTTTGGCGAGAGGATGCGGATTTTGAGAAGGATGGGGCAAATCCCAGCGGTGGTGAGGGCTACGGCTTGGATGCATTTGTAGAGGCCATTGGTAGGGGTGTCCACATCACCTCTAAGAGCAAGGGCTTGGTCCGGGCCCTTTACGAGTTACGGTGGGGACGGTACACATAGCTTTCACACAGGTAGGAGAGGGCGACGGTGACTCTGCCGATTTCACCGCTATTACGGGCTTACGGTTCACGGGAGGCCCGTGACTTGGAGGGACCATATTGCGGAGGAGTTCCGAGGCTTTGGTAGGGTTTGAGCTGATTCCGAAGGGTGGGGATGGAGACACGGAATGTCGAGGTGGCCGATTCGAGACTAGCATGCGAGAATTTTCTTTGCTAATGATGTGGCCTTGCCCGGTAGCTAGAGCATTCATATGGTTGATGCTATCGGTCACCATCTTTGCCAATTACAGGACGATAGCTATGACTTGCCTCCTCGACTCTACGGAGGATGTTGATGGGATAGGGCCGGTCTCTTGGGGGGAGGCCGGATTGGCGGAGTTGTACTTCTCGTTGGACATGTACAGTCGGAACAAGAGGCCTTCGATGGGCTTGCTTTTCTTTTGCCCTTGAGGTAGTCTCCTTTTTTTTCTTTTCTCTTTTCTGTCTTGAGACTTTTATAAGAGAAAATGACCTTTTGATGTTTTGAACATGCGAGGCTGGTTTTGCGAGGTGATCGGGTTCTTCCACTTGGAACCGGCGAGTGATGTCACCATCTTCCCTGCTATGGTTATTTGGAGGAGATGCGAGAGATAAATTCACGGGGAAGACCCGGATTACCTTCGACTACAAAATGGTGAGGCCGGTCATCAACGGGGATGGGCACGATGGAGTGGACTTCTACCCACAGGGCGGTATCCGAGAGATCTTCTTTGGGAGATGCTATAGAGGTGACGAGGCGAGAGGAGGTGGCTCGCGGGGCGACATGTGATGTCATCTACTTGGGGGACCGCTTCTCGAGACGGCATGGTCATGTTCCCCCACTAGATGCCATTACTCCTTCGACCCTCCGGCACGGATCTTTGCGGCCCGGGGGTGGCCGAGAGGATGAGATTGCTAGAGTACCGAGCGGCGTAGGCTGCGGAGGAGAATGCCACATGGACACCCCTACGTTTGTGTTTGTGGAGCGGCGCTGAGGACGCCACGAAGCTAGTGAAGGCTGGCGGTCACTCGGGGATATGGGGAGGATGAGCCTCTTGCCGCCGTCCCTCCTGCACATCGTCTACGTGGTCCGTGGAGTGCTTGGGGAGGATGAGGATACTGTCCCCGTGCTAGGGAGCCCCGGTACACCTTGCCGCGATAGCAGCTTTGTAAGTGTACTCTTAGGGTCTTATTCCCTTTTTAGCTTTGATTTTACGCTTTTTGCTATTTTACGAGATTTTACGAGATTTTCTCTTTTTTTTTTTCTCAGGTTCCGGCTCGCACCTTACGATAGATTGGTCGAGGCGGAATAGGGGCTGGAAGGACATGTGCCTTAGGTCTCTTACGAGGAAGGCGCTGCGCTTCGAAGGCGGCAGCGGATGCACGGAGCACAGGGCGCAGAGACGGCACGTCGGGGCACGGCGTCTACCTCATCGGCCTCGGAGTACTCTTCCCGGTGCTATGCCTCGGGGCGGGGACCCAACGCTGACATTCTGGAGCGGTGGGCGAGTACGGGCACGATAATGTCCATTTATCGATGTGAGCGACCGGGAGGACTTGATGAGGAGGCTAGCATCTATGGCGGCGGCGATGAAGATGAAGAAGAATCGGAGGCCTAGGAGGTCTCTAGAGTAGATTTGGAACAAAAACAAACAATTTACAATTTTTATGCACACTTTGTTTATTTTTGCTTTATTTGGGCGCCGATGGGGCGAAAACATTGTATTTATGTTTTAAATGCTTTTCTAATTCATGCTTTTTCAATTTGCATATTATCGAGCCTTGGGCGACTTTTTGCTTGGAATTGGGGTGAAAATGGGCCAAAATGATTTATAATGGTGTATAAATGCTTGAATGGCTTACGGATATGTTTTTGTACGGGTTTTGGTTGAAAAAGTGGGGTGAAAACTCCGCTTGGGCGGCAACTTTGGTTCTTTGCAGAATTTCTGCGAGAGGGCTAATGTGGCCGTGCGGCATGGCCTTGAGGGCAAATGTAGCCGTGCGGCTAACGGTTCTGTCTGGTGGTTATTTTACGAATAAAAGCAAGGCTTGGCCATTTCATTTCATTTTCACTCTAGACTTGTCCCAATTGTTCCCCGAGCATATTTTGGACCTAAAAGCACCATCTTTGATCATTTTGCGATGGAGAATCCCGTTAGATTGCAAAGGGGAAACGAGACCATTTTCTATCCAGGTCTTCAATCTTGGGCGAGATATAACTTCCAAAATCACAAGGGGCTGCTTGATTCTTCCTTCAAGATCAAGTCTTTATGGCATTTGAGGATCTCCCGCCCGATTGGGATACGTTGAGAGCCGCGGCAAAGTTAAGGATGTCAGGAGACATGTTTCTTGTTTCTCTTACAACGAAATCGTCCCAACGCACGAAGACTTGAGCCTTGATTGGGGGTCCGAGATTGAGGCTATATCTATTCCGCTGATCGGAGACGTGCCGGTGACGGTAAAGCTTGCATCTTTTCTGCGAGATTCCTTTGGGAGAGGGTGAGAGGATGATGGTAGCCCGGATAGGATTGACCTTTACGATATCCGGGCGGTTTGGGTCTCCGGATATAGGCTGCGACCACGAGTGGCTATGGATGCTTTCATTCTCTGCGTATTCTCTATTTTGTTCAACTGCTTGAGTCAGTGGGGATGCTGTCATAGTGGTCTCTTGGACATGGTCGAGAGGCTGCGAGTGGGAAGGATATTGTCCCATTTGGTTTTGGGAGAGACATTTCATGGGATTGATAGGATGGCTCGGGGAGACCGTTTCATGAGGTCAGGAGTCCGGCTATGTTGACTTTGTGGGCTGCGGGAGAGGCTCGGGGCTTTGCACGGGGCTTTGCCGACTCGGTGCCCTTGGGTGATTTCTCGGAGAGGTGCACCTAGGCGGCGAGAACGGGGGTAGGCGGGAGGCGATGATGGCTAGGCTATCCACTTCGGACATCCGTTGGTGGATACCACATTGGAGGTTGCGGACCCGGGAGGATATTTCGGGAGTCTTATCTTTGTGAGGGTTCCGAGATTACCTTTGGTCGTCCTTCTACATACCACTTGGTATCCCGGGCGGTTTGGGGCTTTACGGGAGCCATTGAGTGATTGGGAGGACATCCAGGACCATGGAGGTGGTGTCATTGGACATGAGAGATCCGGCCGGCTTCTCTTTCTTCTCGAGGGCTTGGACACATCGCTTTCCCACCGGGGCTATCTTCGGGAGCGGGGAAGAGCACCATCTTGACCACTTTGTCTACTTGGGTGGTATGAGAGGGAGATGGGAGCGACTCGGGCTATCTTGGAGGATAGACGTCGAGCTTTATTGGGAGGCGGCGCGGCTCGAGTAGGACTACGAGGGAGGCGAGGCTAAGGCGAGTTGCCATAACCAATCGGAGTGACTTGGTCGGGGATATGGAGGCTCGGTACGAGAGGTTGTCAGAGGTCGCTCCTTTGGCCCGAGGCTCGAGAGGGAGGAGGTGCGGACTCGTGCTCGTATAGAGAGCGCTCATTGACACGGGGTTGGTAGAGGCTCCGGTGAGGATACCGAGAGGTCGGGATGAGGGATACCGACATTATTGAGAAGAAAAGGAAGAAGACTCGACGAGGCCGAGGAAAAGGGAAGAAGGCGAAGAAGACTCGGCGAATGACGGCGGCAAGTCTTTTCTCAAGATCCTCTTATTGCCATTTGCAAACACATTAGTTTATTTAGGCATTTTATTGTATTTTAGATCTTTTTAGCGAGGTTAGCGAGTTAAGAGGTAGACCGTGCTTGAACTCATCAAGAAGTTTTTAACTTGTAATGAACAAGAAATATTATTTTAGAAATTAATCAAGACACATTTCATGGAAATTCAAATGTCTTTATTGATTGGGACCCGTTTTATGAAAGCCCGAAATACCCTTTACTATTTTTAGGACGCACTTCATGGAAGCTTGATTGTCCCTTTTATTGTTTAGGACACATTTCATGGAAACTTAATCGTCCTTTTTATTGTTTAGACCGAACCATATATGGTGCCTACGTTCCCCTTTTACAAGAAAGGCTAAGGGGCTCGAGGTCTTCGTAGTTCATTACGGTGAACTAATAATTTTTTTTTCATGTGCGGCCACCTATGTCTTTTGCCTAGGCTTTGCCCTTTTTGGGGTCTTCGGCCTAGTGGGCATTACTCTTTTTGCACTTTTTTTTTTTTTTTTTTTTTTTTTTTTTTATATATATTTTTTATGTACGGCCATGTCTTTTGCCTAGGCGCCCTTTTTGGGGTCTTCGGCCTAGTGGGCATTACTCTTTTTGCACTTTTTTTTTCTTTTTTTTTTTTTTTTTTTTTTATTTTTTTTTTTATTTTTTTTATCGGACATAGTATCTTCGGAGTTTATCACCGTTGGAGTGGACAAAGGGATTGCCATCCAAGTACGCAAGCTTCATTGCTCCTCTGACGGTATTTTACGCACCACATAAGGGCCGATCCGAGACGGGTTCCCATTTTCCCGGGGGTTGTCTGCGGTAGGGGCTTTACTTTCGGCACCAAGTCGCCCTCTTTGATGTCTACGGCCTTGACCTTTTTATCAAACGCTCGGCCATTCGCCTGCAGTAGGCTCGGGTGTGTTCCATGGCTTTTAGCCTTCTCTCGTCAAGCGAGGCTAATTCATCATGCAGGCTGCGCAACCATTCCACTTCATTGACAACACTTTGTTTTCGAGAGGACCCTTAATGGCCAGGATTTCCAACTCAGCTAGTAACAGCTTTGCTTCCATCCGTAAGTTAGGGCAAAAGGAGTTTCTCCTGTGGGCATTACGACGGACGTTACGTAGCCCCGAGTGCTAGGTGCGGCTTTTCGGGCCAATCACGACCACGGGTGGCCATCTTCCGGATGATCCGCTCGAGTGTCTTATTAGCGGCTTCCACGGCTCCATTGGTTTGAGGTGCATGCGGGGACGACTTGTGGCGAGTAACTCTGAATTCGACGACGATCTATCGCGATCTCCTTCGAAGTGTGACCCATTATCGAAATGATCTCGTTGGGCACCCCATATACGCACATTATGTTTTCTTTGATGAGCTGGGCCACTTTTGCGGAAGTGAGGACCTTGTAAGGACTTGGCCTCTACCCGGCTTGGTGAAGTAGTCGATGGCTACCAAAACGAACTTCGTGCCCATTGCTTCTACTTAGGGATATTTTCCACTATCACGTCAATGCCCCAAGTTGCGAAGCGGCCAAGGAGTCGTCATGCGGTACGAGGTCATGAGGTGGGAGATGGTTGAGGTTGGCAAACCGGCTGGCATTTGTCGCGAGGTTCGGACGTGCTTGAGCGCGATGCTGTTTCCATGGAGATCCGGTAGTAACCCATTACGAGGATCACTTGCATCGGGGCTCACGGCATTCATGTGAGGACCGCGGGGACCATTGTGGACTTCGGTCATCAACTCTGCGGCTCTTTCTTGAGTGACACATAAGAGGAGTGGTCCTTGTCTGGCTTCTTGTATAGGTTGCCTCCTAGAATGACATCTTGAAGCCAACCTTTTCGGGGCTTGCAAGCTTTTGGCTCACGACTCCTTCTTTTGGTCTACCTTCTTCGTCTCTGAAAGAGACTCTCCGTCTTTGAGGAATTGGTAAATACTGATTATACGAGGTTCCTTTATAGGCTCGGGTCCCGAGTCCCTTCTGTGAGAAAAGGGGCTTCTCTTCTACCCAGCTACGAAGGGCTTTATGGCTTTTCCCTCGGGGATCTCTACCAATGAGGCTAGAGTAGCTAGAGCATCTGCGAATCTGTTCTTTTCCTCGGCGAGTAGTGGAAAGTCACTTCTCGGAGCTGTCCGATCAACTCCTCCATATGGGCATGATACCGTTGCGAGATTAGGGTCTCTGATCTTCCACTTGTTGGAGACTTGGTTGATGATCGGGTGAGTCTCCGTAAACTTCGAGCTCCTTGACATTTCTTTCTAAGGCGGCCTCCCGAACCCGGCAGTAATCTGAGGCTTCGCCTACTCGGCGGCATTGTTCGTGGCGAGAAAGTTCAACTTGAGGGCTATGGGGGTATGCTCGTCTTTCGGATCGACCAATAGCATTCCTACACCATTTCCTCTTTTGTTAGCGGCTCAGTCAAAGAACAAGCGCCATCTATTTTCGAGCTCAGCGCAAAGATCCCTTCATGCGGAAATTGGGGTTCGAGGCCTCTGTCTTCATTCTTGGGGAAATTCGCTAGGTGATGCGACAATGTGACCCTTGATGGCCTTTACGGTCACATAGTTGATGTCGTGATACGCCAAGAAGAAGGACCACTTCGCTAGACGCATCGATAGGGAAGGCTTGTCAAAGATGTACTTGATGGGGTCCATTTTCGAGACCAAGTTCACGGGGTGGGCTTGCGTATAATCTTGACTTGCCGACTACCCGGACCGAGTCTGTGGAGTCTTTTCACACGGCGAATAATTGAGCTCACTCCACTGTAACTTAGGTGACAAAGTAAATGGCATTTTCTACAGAGTCTTTCTTCTCTTGAGCAAGCATAGCCCCAGCTGCAGTGTACATGACGAGTTAGATAGAGCGAGAAGAGGCTTATACATGTGGGGAGCATAGTAGGGGGATGCGCTAAGTATGCCTTGATGCGAGTCAAGGCGTCTTGGCATTCTTCGGTCCATTACGTGTCCACATTCTTCTTCATGAGCTTGAAGATGGGCTCGCGCATAGTGGTCATTGATTGACAAAGCTTGGTGATGTCTTATGCAATTTTCCCATGAAGCTTTTGACTTAAATGCAGGTTTGAGGTGGCCTCATATCCATGATAGCTTTGATCTTTCGGGGGTCAACTTCTATACCTCGCTCTAGTGACCATGTACCCAGAGCACTTTTCCCCTTGTCACTCAGAAGGTGCATTTGGTAAGGTTTAGTCTCATGGAATCTTTGTCTCGGCCTCTCGAAAAGAATTTTCGTAGGTCGACAAAGTCTTGCCCACCTTCTCCTTTGGAGTGGATTATCATGTCGTCTACGTAGACCTCAATCTCCTTGTGGATCATGTCATGAAAAAGTGCGGTCGGCCACCCTTTGGTAAGTAGCCCCGGCATTCTTGAGCCGAATGGCATTCTTGTATATGATGGGTTCCCAGCGGTGTGGTGAAGGGTATCTTTTCTTGGTCTTCCTCGGCCATCTTGATGCGGAGTTGTAGCACACTTTGCAAAACCATCAACGAAGGATTTGACTTCGTAGTTGGCGGTGGAGTCCACCGGGATGTCTATGTTTGGCGAGAGGGTAGTCGTCTTTGGGGGTGGCCTTGTTCGAGATCTCGGAAATCCACACGGCGCACCTTCCCATTGGCCTTGGTTACGGTCGCGATGTTGGACAACCATGTCGGGTATTCAATAACTACGATGAATCCTACCCGCAGTAGCTTCTCAATTTCTTCTTTGACACTGTAGAGACCATTCCGGCTTGATCTTTCTCGGTTTACGCTGCGCTTGGCATTTGGTGCTAGAGGGATTACGTGCTCTGCTTATCGGCTGTCTAGCCCGGCATATCTTTGTATGACCGTATGCAAACACGTCGACGTATTCTGCGGCCGGCTCAATCAATCTGTCCCTTTCTGACCCCCTGGAAGAAGCTTCCAATACTTGTGTCTCTTTAGGTTCCTCAATAGTACCCAGTTCACACTTATCAAAACCTCCTCGGCGGCTTGGGCCCTAGGTTTTCCTCTTTTACAGAAACACCTTAAAGATTTCTTTAATGTATTGTTCGTTTAGTGTGTTTGCATCTTGTTCAAATGATTCATTATTAGCTGTTGTTAAGTTTTGAGTTAATTTATCATTTGTTAAGTTGGCAATAAGAGGATAATCGAAAGATTTGTCATTTCATTCAAGATAAGGGGAAAGATGACATCGATTACATTTTCATAATCCTCGGGCGTGAGGCCTTCGGATGACTACGAGGGCGGAATTCGAAGATTCTGACTCAAGCTTGAATAGACAACAACGGTTGTTTGACCTACGGCTACTTATTGACTCGAGGGGACTTGGACGAAGGTTGGACTGGGGATCTCATTTCTTGTCGGCATTGCTATCGGCCACGAGAATGTCTCCCAAATTCTTCAATGGCATTCGTACTGTCTTAGTCCTGCCAAAGTGCGAGGATCAAAATGACTTTCTCACCGGATACCGTCTCCAATAACGGCAACTATCTCTTCATCATGCGTGCAGTCGAAGTCGATCAAGTGCAGGATTTGTGCTTCTTCGTCAACTGACTCTTACTGAGCCGCTGGCCCGCTGGACTTGCTTTGCTTTGGCGGCTTCACTATCGGCTGATCTTTGGAAGAGCTAACTCAAGGCGGAGAAGTCCATTGTCCCGGATGCGACACTTTTGTGGCTGGCGGATTTCCTTTGAAAGACGTACTTTCATTACGAACATTGTAGTGGTAGGTGTAGCACATCATTAGAATTTGGTTGGTTTCCCAATTTGAATTGGCTTTACTCCCTTTCTAGGAACGCTTCTTTTGATACGGTCCCAGAGATCTGGTCCCCAGTAGCTCGGCCTCACGGTTTCACATGCAGGAACCACTAAGAAATTTGAACCTTTTAATGATAATTTTTAGAAAATGATCGGCCATTTTGTTGCACATGTGTACAATCTTTGGCTCTGCATGGCGTGGCAAGAATGTGAACTTTGATGTGAGTCGGGGGACAATCGGTCTTGCCGTTGAACTTTTCAATTTATTTTCGACGTCGGCATTTTTGGAGGGAGAGGGACAACTTTGTTGGGATCAGGTGATGCAGTATCTTTGTCTCTTGGATCGGTGTCTATTATCCCCAAACTTCTCTTGGCATGGATTTCCTTAGCTTCTCTTGCGTTGAGAAGGCGTCTCCTAACTTGTATCCCTTACGATGGTTTAGGATTGTCTTTCGGTGCGGAGAGAGACGATGCAGGTATCGACTTGGGTGGAAGGACGAGTGGGTAGCACCGGTGGTAGATTTGGTACAGTTCTTCTTGGTGCAGGCTTCTTTGGGAGGGGAAGTAAGTGTAAACTTGACCGGACCAGGTCAGTGTTCACAGATGAGGCGGCGGAGCATAGGAATTAGGATCGCTAATTTCAGAAGTAGGAAAAGTCGGAACCTCCACAGGGGGTCCACAATGGGCAAAGTTGGAGATGGAAGATCTGTTAGGATGGCAGACAGGAATTAGAGATCATAGATCCGAGATGTGGAAGGAAAAAGGAGGCCTAGGAAATGCACGCGGATGGCCTCCTGCAAGGAGCAAAGTTGGTGAATACCATGGGGTGGCGTGCGAGCTGCGTAGCATGAATCAATGAGTCATTGAGCTGATTTGGTTTAAGGCCCTAGGTAATGCACTGAATGGCCCTAGGAGTGAATCCGGAGGTGAGGTAATGGGATCTGATGGCTTGAGATGTTGGAAAGGGCGAAGAGGGGTAATCCTGGATAAGGGATCGTATGAGGATGGAGGAGGGCATTGGTTATAGGTGGATGGGTGAGATGGGCGCCACAGGCTCGTCTTACATGCGTCGCGAGCCGTTGGGCTCGACCACTATTTGAACTGTAATGACGAAGCGCTTCGATGAGCGTGGCTTATATTCCCTCATGGGCCCTTCTGGCTTGTTTTCCGGGGCTAAAGTTAGCTCTTCTTCCTAATCATGCAGTTGCCAAACCGGCCTTGTTTCTGTCAAATCGGTCATTCGACTCTGCGGGCGGTGAGCGGGGATTACAGCGAGCTGTCGAGAGATTCTGCGCTAACAAGTCGGATGTTCTCTGCGTTGGCTTTCTGCGCTGCGGGAAAGTGGAGTCTGAGCGAAGAGGTGAGTTAGAGCAGGGAGGTCGGGGTACGGATCTGGCTTTAGGATGTTGGAAAGGGCTGAAGGGGTAATCTGCAAGATAAGGGATCGTATGAGGATGGAGGAGGGCATTGGTTATTAATGGATCTATTTGGTTGGAGTGAGAGGGCCACCGGCCCTGTCTTCTTTCATCGCCGAAAGGCTCTAGATCTGGCTCGACCAGTGGGTTCCGAACTCACGTCGTGCATAAGCGCTTCGTATTCCACAGCGTGGCTTGGCTAGCATTTCGACCTCCCGAGGGTGGACGGCCCCTTCTGTTGTTTTCCGTTTCAGGGCTAAGGTTAGCTCTTAACTTCCTAGTCATCCCCAGTTACCCAAACCGGCCTTGGTGCTGTCAAATCGGTCATTGTCCCAGACTCTAGCGGGCGTGGCGTAGGACCTTTCGGCGCCTGGCGTATGACGATTGCAGGATTATAGTCAAGGCAATGCGGCCGGTGTTCTCGCCCACTTCTTTCTACGGCTGCGGGGAAAGGGATCTTCTTTTGTGGTTTAGACTCGGGCGAATGAGTGTTTGACTTTCGGAAGGCTCCGAGACGTATGCAAATTAGGCGTAGGTTTGGGCGGCAAGTTTACTTAAGCCGGATGACACGCTAATATCTATTTGGTTGAAGGGTTACGCGCCTTTTCTGGCATTTTTTCACCAGCTACTGCTAGAGTCCACGGAATCGGTGGGTTAGGTCACTACGTCTATAAGCCCCTCGTATTCCACAGATCTTGACCAATTTCGACCTTCCTTGTGGACGGCCCGGGCGAGAGGTCTTAGGGCACCGCGGATCACTTGAAGCCAGCTAGGCGAGTAAACGATCTTTTATTTTGGCAAAGACTTGGTCATAGGACTCTTTCAACGCACGGCGATGCGGATCAAGGTCAATGAGTCGAGTCGGATCGAGATCTCGTAGATCTCTACCTTGTCGGATCTTTGAGTTTCGGCTTGAGGCCGGGCCAATGAATTTTGACTTTCGGTAATGTCGAGAATAGTAATGAGCTAAGGCTTGGGACGGCTTTAGCGTGGGTAATGACAAGCGGTGTCACATGAACCGTTGCCGCATCTGCTTGATCTAGACCCGAGTCGATATCGAGGCTGCCAATGCTGAATGAAGATCTTGTCCAATTTTTCCTTGTCGGGAAAGCGTGTGAGCTTCGCACGAGCGAAGATGCTTTATTTTGGCAAGACTTGATCTTGACTCTTACGCATTCCGTGCGGGTCAAGGTCAATAGTCAATGTAATTCGGAGTGCAAGATTTTCCATAAATTTTTCCCGGCGAGCATCGCTTGAAAGCGAAAATCTTGGTTTCGAGATTATGAGCTAGGCTTGACCTTTACGTGGGTATGCAAGCTGGGCTCACGCGACACGGACTAGGCAAAAAACCCGACCAAAGTCACGGATTTTGAAACGTGTGACACGGTATTGCATTGGTCGGCCATTGTTTGCCATTAGGGAGGTTGGGATGATTAAAGTGCGCGCCGGGAGCATCGTAAGTGTCCGTGTGCTGATGCCCCAGGAACAGCCCACCCTCGGGTTTTGAGGACGTGCGTGCAAAAGTGTACGGGATACTATCGGGTGCGCGTAGTGTGCGGTCTCCTAAAATTGTTCCTTTTTGAGTTAAAAAGAGAGATTTTCATAAATGTGTTTTAAAGGAATGATTTTCGGGGAAAATGCGGCTTACATAAGCACGTAGGCATTTTGCACGATTTGATCGAGTCGGTCATGGAGGTGAATAGCCCCAAGAGGTGCTAGGGTACTTGCCGGATTAACGATTAACCGTGATTTTTCCTGGTGGAATTGCCGGCTTTGAGGTCGTATGGTCGGTGGAATCCCCTATGAGGAGTTAGCCGATGTGTTGCATGGAATCAATTTTCCCGAGTTCCGCTCCTTTTTGCTATTTTCGGGTTGTTTCCCGTTCAAAGTATGCACGAGATTCCAAAGATGCGAAATGATGCGATGCATGGTAAAAGAAAGCGAAGCACGATTAATGAAATCGGCGATGGGAGTCTAACCCGCTCAAAGGGAAAAGCTTTTGTATTTTTTTTTCAAAAAATTTTTTTTTTTTTCAAAGGGATCTTGAGTACGTGGGAGTTGTTAAACCACCTTGTTATCCCAAGCCCCGGGTTAGGGAAGCGATACGGGAAGGGTAAGTGGGGTCCACCTATATACCAAGTATCGACTTTTGTTTTTGAAAATAAAGCTTTTCTCCTTTGGGATGATCCCAGCCCAGAGTCGCCAAGCGTGAATGTGTGCCCAAAATTTTTTGTTTATTGGAATTCACGCGAGTTTGAAGACATCCGAGTTATTTAAGCAATTCGCCACGCCATTTTGATTACCTCAAAACTTTGAAAAAAGGTTTTATGGGTTCGGAGGTTAAGTTACCCCTTGGGAAGAACGTTTGGCGTTCACCCAAAGTGCCTTGCTTAGGAGCAAGTCTCCCTAGATTTCATTAATTGTGTTTGCTTGCGTGCTTTCTTTGTGTGCGTGTGTTTGAAAATAAGGGGGAATGTCCCAAGTTATCTTAGGACGTACAAACCATTTGTTGGTTGTCGCTCGGGATTCCTTGGAATTTATGTATTTGGGATTATGATCCCGTCCTCATCTTATGACTTATGATCATCGCATTTTAAACCTCGGGACCCTCGGGACTTGCGTGATCGAGAGAATGACTCTCTTTTGGGTCAAAGATGAGGTTCTTTAGGAAGGAATGTCCTTAGCCCATCAATCCTACGCTTTAAGACGGTCGAGCTCGTATAGAGGCTTCATGCTCATTCTTAAGCGATAATCGGAGATATAGGGTTCAAGGTTATCCTTTTCCTAAAGAAATCATGAACCTTTAATGGAAGGAACGATGCAAAAGATGAGAACTTTTACACCGGTCCGTTCCAAGGTTGGGGGAAAGGGGAAATGCATGATGAAAAATGACTCTTTAATGAAAAGATGACATTTTTGGTTTTAGCAAATGATGCTTTTTGATTTAAAGAAATGATGTTTATGCAAATGATGCATAAAGATTTGATTTTATATGCAAATGATGCATTGAAAAAGGGGTTTTGATGCTGAGGATGCATTTTTATTGAAAAAGATTGGATCTTTATATGCAAATGATGCATAAAGATTACATTTTATTGGAAAATAGGGATTTTAGGTGCAAAGGATGCACCTTTATGAAAAAGACTACATTTTTATGACAAATGAGGTCTTAATGCATGCTGAGGGAAAGGGGGTGATAAAGATATGATCTTTATGAATAAATGCCAAGTCCCAAGCAAGATATATGAATGCAATGAGCAAGTATATCAATTAAAATGCAAAGGTTAGGGCGTGCGAGGTTACCAATCGTTTTCTTCGCTTCTTCGGACGGAGCTAGGAGGAGAGGTTCTTCTTGGGTCTTCAAGGAGGAGGGAGATGGCTTCTTGAGCTTCTTCTTCACCTTCTTGGACTTCCAGCTGACTCCTTGGGGGATCTTCTTCGTATTATGAGAGTATTATGCTTCTTGTGGATGATTAAAATGGGTAGAGGAGGGCTCTATTTATAGGCGATGCGGATAAGGCTAATGAAGCGCGTGCGAGCTGCGAGCCCTTTGCGAAATGAGGCCGTGCGGTCTTATCCAATGACTCGGCATTCTAGAACCATGCGAGGTGGCATCATTCTAGAAGCTTCCCTCCTAATTAAAAAAACGTGTTTCTTAATTAGGAAGGATTCCTTCAGCCTTTATTTAATTTAAAAAACAGTTCCGGAATGTTTTAGAACTATTTGGGAAAGATACAGGAATTCTGGAAAACTTGCCGAAATTGCCGGGAAATTTGCTTAGGAAAGGCGTGAGCCGAGATTTGGGTACTTACAGAGTCCCTCTAAACTTGTTGCACTGGATTCATTGGGATTTGGAGGAGCGGTTCAACGGCATTCAAAATCTCCGTTCGACTCACCGTGAGTGAGAGTGAAAGCTTCGGGCACCTTCTCTGTGCCCCTAGTTACGTTCTTTCCATTTTTATTGTTCCCCCATTCTTGTTGGAGTCCTTTTTATCGTCGGCGACTTCAACCTTGGGAGCTCTTACCATTCTTCTTTTCTTTCCTTTCCTCGGCAAGAGCGACGTTGTATACCTTCTCAAACAACTCTGTCGAGTTGTGACCAGTTCGGAGGCTTGTGAGCTCGTAGTCCATGTCTTACGAGGAAATACCACTTCGGAAGCAATTTATTACCTCTCAATACGAGGTCTTCCTCTATCTTATCAACCATCTCTTTGAACTTGGTGAAATAGCTCATCGAGCTTTCATTCTTACCACTGCACCAAGTTATTCGGATCGGTGACGGTTATCTTCCGAGCTCCTGTGATCGAGAAGCGGTCTAAGAATTTTGTTGAAGCATGCCCAGTAGTGATACTACCCGGCGACCAAACCATTGAACCAAGTTAAAGGCTGCCCCATTAAGTGTGCTTAGGAGAGCTTTGCACATGTTGTCATCCTCATTGGCAACAAAACACATAGTGGCTTCCGGATGTGATATGTGGCTCCTGGCATTTGTCGACCCAGTACTTCTCGGAGAAGAGGCAACACGAAAGTAGGAGGAGGTCGACTATCTGCGATTTCTTTGGAAAAGGTCGAAGAGCAAAGTCAATTCGTTCAACCTTTCCCGTCTCTTTTTTTCTTCTCCTCTTCCCATTGTTCGAATTTCTTCTTCATCAATAGCCATTCTCTAGCATCGGGTCTTTCATCTCACTGGAGGAGCGGCATTGGACCTCGGCCTTCACAGGGGAGTCACTGCCTGCTCCTTGTCCACTGTGAGAATTGGTCCTTTGATCTTATTGGAGATCTATATACATTTACTTCTTTGAGGCGACTGCGCCTCTCGGCGGCGAGACGGCGACTGCGCTGTGATCTCCATGTGGCGACTTGCGCCTTTCCCCTGCTCACGGGCGACCTATGCCCATTTACGTCTCTTTGAGACCACGATCTCTGTGTTAGGTGCTTTGGGGAAACATATACATTTCTATTGTTACATTGAGTCCTCAAATTAGATTGAGCCTCCTGCTCTCTGTTTTACATTGAGGCTAAGCCCTTAAATCGTTACTCGGCACATGAACTATAGTAGGAGCTCGACGTACTGTGTCCCTGTCCCTCGCCGATTCGTCCCACACCTTCGTTTGGCCTAGCACTCCTGGCTGCTTTGTTGGAGACTTGGGAGGGAGCAATCCTTCTACGAACGTGCGTCGGCTGCTCTGCCTCCTCCATGGCTATCAAGTCGGCCAAAATTTGAGCTCGCTCTAACATCATTTCCTTCTTGCTTTCATTGGGGTTGGTGGAGGGACTTGCCACATTTCCAACATTCGCACGAGCATTTGGGCCTTTGGAGGAGGTGGAACTTCTTGCCCATCCATATGTCTTTTCCCTCTCCTCGTGTCAGGCAATCCCCTGCCGTCAACGACACTAGTAGAGCGTGTGGCTCTGCCGTAGGGGACGATTTGGTGGGGGAGGAGGCAAGTTCAAGTTTTCGGCATTGACATTGAGATTTCTGCGTTTGTATTGGGGTTGTTGTTCGCCCTCAATGAATTCTTCGAAGCATCTTCCAACATGCCGTGCAGGGGTTACCATGGTTGTAGGTTGACGAACTTTTCGAGGTCAAGCTTAAGCACGTTTCCGGCAATGGAACCAAGCGATGCTACGGGAAATGTGCTTATCAATCTTCCTCCACGTGGCGGGAGGTGATCACTGGCTCCTTGACTGAACAGCAGAACCCACGACTAGCCGGATGTGTCTCGGCGAAGACGCTCGGGCGTGAGAGTAAGATTACCGTTGTTTATAGCTCAAAAATGTATAGAATAATGAATTACGATAACAAAATGGCGGTTACCTTTCACCGTTTGGTAGTGATGAAGTATTTATAGACAAGAGTGATGTATTTTTGGAGAGGCGACATGTGCTCAGTGATTGTAGCGGCGGTTATTGGTAATGGGAACGTGTCTATAACGGTCCCCACATGATTTGTAGGGACGTGGTTATGAGAATAGTTCAACCAAATACGCTGCAGTATCAGAGTCGTCACTTGTTAATTTAGGTCGAGGTCGCCACTCGTGGAATGGTCGACACATTGTCGGGTAGAGCATGGTTCGTACCCGAATTGTAGCATGGATCATGAGGTCGGACTAAGTTAGGTCGGGACACATGGGGTCGGACCATGGGCTTAGTCGTGACGCTTGAGATGGGCTTTGGGCCTTGCTACAGTGGGCCAGTACACATTGAGAATGTGATAATCAAAATTTGGATGTAATTGGGCTTTACTTGCTTGGCAACTCGGCACTTTTGGTATGTTCAATTTCATATTTCAAAAAAAAAAAAAAACACAACAAACAAAAAAATGGCAAAATGCCCATTCTTTTCAAACACAATGCATACATGCAAATCTCAATTTCAAATGTCAAGAACATTATTCAAATCATAATTTTCGAATTTTTCATTGCAATTTTCGAAATAAAAAAAAATTTGGCAAAAATGCCCATTCTTTTTTCAAACAAAATGCATATTTTGATTACCCACATACTCACTACAACATGCAAGCATCAAGATCAAAATCAAGGCCAAGAACATCAATTTTGAATTCTCAAAAAAAAAAAATCACCAAAAATCAATTTCAAATGAAAAATCGACAAAGGGATCGAAAAGATTCAAAGTATACCGTTCGGAGACTCGGATCAGTGGCCCAATGTTGCCACGCATCGGGGTAGGGCTCCTCCGCAATCGATTGCGAAAGAGTATAATGTCTCCGCATGCGAACGAGCTCTAATCGCCTCTCCGCGACCGGACTGCGTCCCTTGGCCTTGAAAAGCAACTCCCACGTGTTCCATTGCTTGAAAATCGAAGAAAATCGGAAGGATTTCGAGTTTTTGGCCTTGATGGCGGCTTGGGCGATTTTCTCTCTCTCCCTCGTAATGTTTTTGAAAAAGCGGCGGAGAAGAAGAAGGGCGTTGGCCCTCATTAAAACCAATTCGAGTCACGCTCTATCCGCGCGGATGGTTTTGAAGGGTCAAAAGACCCTTTTGCCCTTTAAAATTTCAGTACTCTGCAATTTAGTCCTCAACTTAACAGAGTTAACCAGAGTTAACCAAAGTTAACCCCCTCTTCAAAAGAGCTTCACGGCAGTAAAACGTAAGTCCGATCTCCCCGAGAAAGATAACGGGATCCCATATCTTTCATCAATTTCAATCCACGGCGGTAAACGTAAGTCCGATCTCTCAGAAAGTTAACGAATCCCGTTTCTTTCATCAAAATCATTCCGGCGGTAAAAACGTAAGTCCAGATCTCTCAGAAAGTTCAGGAATCCCGTTTCTTTCATCAAAATCATTCCCCGGCAGTAAAACGTAAGTCCGATCTCTCCGAGAAAGTTAACGGAATCCCGTATCTTTCATCAATTTCAATCACGGCAGTCAAACGTAAGTCCAATTTCTCCGAGAAAGTTAACGGAATCCCGTTTCTTTCATCAAAATCATTCCACGGCAGTAAAACGTAAGTCCGATCTCTCTGAGAAAGTTAACGGAATCCCGTTTCTTTCATCAAAATCATTCCCCGGCAGTAAAACGTAAGTCCGATCTCTCAGAAAGTTAACGGAATCCCGTTTCTTTCATCAAAATCATTCCCAGCTTAAAACGTAAGTCAGATCTCCCTAGAAAGATAACGGGATCCGTATCTTTCATCAATTTCAATCACGGCGGTAAAAAACGTAAGTCCGATTTCTCCGAAAGATAACGGAATCCCGTTTCTTTCATCAATATCATCACGACGGTAAAACGTAAGTCCAATTTCTCAGAAATATAACGGAATCCCGTTTCTTTCATCAAAATCATCGACGGCAGTAAAATGTAAGTCCGATTTCTCCGAGAAAGATAACGGAATCCCGTTTCTTTCACCAAAATCATCAACGACAGTAAAACGTAAGTCCGATTTCTCCAACAAAGGCTAACAAAATCCCCAGCGAAGTTAACGGAATCCCGTAAGCCCGTTTTCCTCAGCAAAGGCCAAAGGAATCCCTCGATTCCACCCTCAGCAGCCTCTCGAACTACGAAAGGGCTTGATTCCCACTAGGGATACGCAGGTAGCCTATCATTAGGTCCGGCCGCTCGACCAAAGCGGTCACCCTCTTCTTCGGCGGGACAAAGTCCACTTAAAGGCCATTTCAAATCAAGATTCGAGGCACCTAAAACGCCAGCATCAAGGTCTGAGGCATCTAAAACGCCATCATCAAGGTCCGAGGCACCTAAAACGCCATCATCTCCAGGTTGACGCCTCAAAATAGTCATTCCAGGGTTAAAGACCCGAACTACGGCCGGCTTGATTCCTCTTAAGGATACGTAGGTAGCCTATCATTAGGTTCGACCATCCGACCGAAAATGGTCATTCCTATCCCCGGCCAGGGCGGATAGCCATCCGGCCAGAAAATGGTCATTCCTATCCCGGCAGGGCGGATAGCCATCCGACCGAAAATGGTCATTCCTATCCCAGCGGAGCGGATAGCCATCAATGGTCATCTCTTATCCCCAGCGGAGTTTCTTTCCAACAACCGGCAACCATTCCCGAACTCGCTCATCGAGTTCGAGGCACCTAAAATGCCATCATCTCGGGGTTAAAAACCCGAACTACGGTCGCTTGATTCCCCGTAGGTCTAGGTTGACCACTCGATCACTTGATCATCTGTCAAATATGGAGCCTTACTCTTATCGACGACCCCGATTCCTTCGAAAGCACCGTCGCCGAGGGGCTACTGTAAGTGCTCAATTTGAGTTTGTTGCTAGTATTATTTTCGTTAGAAAATTAACGAAAGTTTTAACATTCCTAACATTTCTAACAATTCCTAACATTTCCTAACCAAGTAAGGGTAGATTAGGGATTGCCATTTAAAAGATAAACCAAAGAAAAGAATCTCAAAAAGCAAAGAAATAGAAAAAACCCGAATTAGCAAGCTGAAAAGAAACATAATCAGATTTGATTTTTTTGAAAATCATTCTTTGTCCAATCCAAAGCCTGCATTTGCAATTAATGAACAAGTGCCACGCTGCGAGTGCATCATGTCACGCGGAGGATTTTTATTGTCACATTTCCAGAGGGCTATGAAGATGAGGCCCTCAGATTGACGAAATGTGAGGAAAAAAACATTTTCCTAGCAC